>CM076575.1:1846398625-1846555270 GCA_034641835.2 Pinus albicaulis | reverse complement strand
ATGGTATCTTGGATGGATAACTTGCAGATATATCTTTTTTATTTGGGTTAGATTTGATGTCTTGAGTTTATGTTTCGATTGTTGATTTTTTGAATATTTGGCAATCAGATTGATATGGGTGTATTCAATGGGTGTATTCAATTGGTGTTTATCTGATTGAGAAATATTAAGAGAATCAATCGTTGAAATAAAGATGTTTGATTTGTATATCGATAATATTTCAGAAATATAACCAAAAAAATTAAGTTAAACAGTTTTAGTTTACTCTTGATTTCTTGTTAAATCAATTAGATTTTTCAAAATATTTTGCAAAATATGAAATTACTAAACATATTGCAAATTTAGAAAATATTTACGGAAGGATTTGATTGTGCATTTATCTTTGCTAACTATTATATTCCGAAATCTGCAATCAACATAAAAAATTCGAAATCTACAATCAACATAAAAATATCTTTGAAGTACTGAGAAACTGTGAGTGATTAGTATTACTTACCTCTGCGTCTACGGTGAAATCCATGGGAGTGGCTAAGTGAACAACGAAGTCACAGTCACTAAGGGCCGAATCGAAGCTACCCTCTTTTATCAGCTTTGAATAGCGTAAGCCTCTCTCTGGCTCCAGGGAGGGACAGAATATGGCGAGTTTTGCTTTCTTTCTCTACAGAAGCAATCCAATCAAAGAGACTTCGGATTAAGCAAGCAAAGCTACTGGTCAGGTTAAGGTTATGTTAAAATATCACAACAATGGCAAACCTGGGTCTCTGAAAGTGGCGTTGACATTGTATCCCTTTGCCAAAAGATTTTGATTTTGACTAGCCAGGAGGCGATGTAACCGCCTGCTCCTGTCACACACACCCTGCAATTTTTTCCATGGTCACCCATCATCGTTCTGTTTCTTTAAACGACAATACTACAATATTAATATCAAGCAAAAGATATGTTGAAGTTTTATAGGAGGTACCTATCTCACATGAGTGAAAGTAGTTGAACCTTTTATAGGAGGTACTGATCTCAGACTGTGAGGCTTATTTCCCAGTTCATCGGCCCAGGAAATGCCCACCGTCAGATTAAAGTAGTACATTATCGGAAGAGAAAAAAAAAATACCTCAATTCATCAATTACCTCTTAACCATGTGTCAATCAACCATAAGAATACCAATCAATGTCAATCAACCATCAATCACTCACAAACCATGTGTCAATCAATTATAACAATAGCAATTATATGTGAATCAAACATCAATGAGTGTCAATCATGTGTCAATCAATCATAGCAATAGAAATCATAAGTCAATCTACATGCATTATTGGTATTTTATCCTCAATTATTTATGCGTTTTTTTACTTTTGGCAATTCCTCGGTTTCCATAGATAACTCCAAATTTTATTAGTGGAATTAAACAACTCTATTTCTAAACAAATACAATGGGATAAACTCATTAATAATTAAGTGAAATTCATCTTTAAAAATAAATAATAAATTGACATGTAAAGTATGAAGCCCCTATAGATTCAAGCAATAAATTTTTATTTAATATATGTTAAAATAGTTAGACACATACAATTTTCTTTTTTAATATGGATTCATTTAATTATCATATATTTATTTTAAAAATAAAACCCCTTATTTATATTACCTAGATATTTATTGTTTATTACAAAATTTGGTTTAAACAAATAAAACTGAAATAAATTAAATTATAGTAACAAAATTATATAATTTTATTAATATCAATAAGAAAGCAATAATAACAAGGAATATATTCAACATATCTAAATATCTGGCAAGAACAAGACCTTTTTAAAATATATCTATCTATACTTACACAAAATGTAAAACCTTCTCTACAAAAACATTATCACTACAATAAAACATTATTATTGTTCCTCCATAGGATTGGATTCTCCGTTGCCACAATGTAAAATTACAATGAACAAAATACCTCAATTTACTAATCACTAAAACCTAAATTGACTAGATTATAAACTTTAATAATAACTTGATTTGAGTAGTTTTATTTTAATTTAACTATATTTAAAGTAAGCCAAGGCTACTATGTGAAAAATAATTTGAGACGATTAATATTTCAAGCAATAATAATTGGGTATGCGCTCTCCAACCTAAGTTGGGGAATATTTAAAATGTTGATTACGTGGTATGAAGGAGATATTGAAATGATTGTAAATTAGTGTAAATGTTTAATTGTCAATTTAATATGGGAGAGATATTGTACTATTGGTAAAATGAAATTATTAGATAAAAATAATAATAATAAAACATTATACCAATTTAATTAAAAATAATAAAAATATTTAATTCAATGTGTGATTTTGTTTTTATTAATAATTATAAACAAATTTTCCCCAAAATAATCATAACGTAGATATCACATTAAAATAAATTTATATATATATGAATTACAGTATAATAATTCATATTCATAATCATTATATTTCAAAACATTATATTTATATTTAATTAATAAATTTATAAAAAAATAATATTTATAATAAACTTGCTTTCATATATATATGACATTAAAAAGTTAAATTTAAAAAATTATAAAACATATTTATATATTATTAAGATTTTAATAAAATTAAAAAGAATAATTTTTCTAAACATGACAAATTTTTATAAATATAAATAATATTATTAAAGATCAACATAGATCAATCTTAATTATGGATCTACCAAGGGTTGAGAGGAATCAAATCTCACTACATGTAATTTTTTTCTCAAGTTTTGCATTCAAAATGAGAATTGCATCTTGAGATATTATATCCCTCTCAGTCCTTCAAAGATTTAAAATTAATATGTATCAATGGTAGAATAATAATATAAAAGGAAAAAATAGTTGGAAGCATACTTTGTTTTCCCATCTAGTTAGCTTCAATTCCAAGGGAAGTATTGCTATGTTTAACAAAATCGTAAACATAATATATAAGTAATTACACACATGAACAACAACAACAAAAAAAAACCTAGAAAATCCCCAACTTTTAAAAATATTTAGAACTAATATGTATCTATACTAGAATAATAATATAAGAGGAAAGCATGGTTAGGAACACAATTTTTTCCCATCCACTTAACTTCAATTCCAAGGATGTGTTAACTTCAATTTCCCATCCAGTTAACTTCAATTCCAAGGATGTGTTAACTTCAATTCCAAGAAATATGTTATTATGTTTAAAAGAAAAATAAATAAACAAAATCTTAAACATAATATACAAATAATTACACACATGAACAACGCTTTAAAAAAAAAAAAAATTAGTAAAACCACAAATTGGAAAACTCAACCAACTAATAAAATTCCATTAGTCGTTGTCACAAATCCTAGCCATGCCTGTCGGGGATACCACATTTTCTCAACCCTTGGCCCCTTACAACTCACGGTACGGGATCCCACACTACCCTAATCCTTGGCAGCCTTCAATGAAGACTAATATGCTCGAAACGACTAATTGTAGGCTAGAATTACTGCATCAAGGTTTACCCTAACAATCCACCTAATTTGATTAGGGAATTTCTATGGATATAAACCCCTAAAAATCTAAGTACTCAAAAGATTCTATGTATTAAACTATTAATTATATGGGTTTGTAATTTGATATTTTTATATTCAAACCATTTCCATTTTAAGTTTTACTTTCTTTTTATCATTAACCTTTAAATACTTGTTATACCATCAATGCACATGTTGTGCAATGTGTAGAAATAACTAGAAAAAATTATAATTTGAATATCTATATGATAAAAATAGAAAAATCATGTCCATTAGTTTAATTTTGTTGCATTGTGATTGTTAAAGTTTGCAATAATTTTTTTTTAACTTTAAATTTAATTTATATAAAAAAAACTTTATATATATTTACTTTTAAGCTTATTGTTTTTACAAAATTTATTTGTGTTCTTTCACTTAAATTATCTCAAAATTAAGTCAAATGGTTGATTTCAAAGTTGTTGTTGTGAGAGTTAGAACATGCATTTATGTCAGGTATGTTATAAGTAAAATGTCAGAGTATATAACTCTTAATTGTCTTATATGAGTGTAATCATTAATTATTGAGATAATTTATCATAATTAGGTTGAATTTGTTCTTTATATATAGAGTATGTTGTTACCATTTAGGAGGTTGTTGAAGCCTAGTAAGTTTGAGAGATTCTCTTCAACTATTCAATTTCCTAGTTTGATGTGGCATTGAGATATTTTTTGAACTGAAGGATTATGTGTCCAAGATAGTTTTTCTATCTTGAGATAAGGCTCATTGTATTTATATGTGTAACATTAGTTGATTAATCTAGAGCTACAGAGAAATTTTATTGTGTGATAACAAGTTTACTCTCCCATCTTAACATGGTATCATAGTTGGTTTGGGTCTAACTCCCATATGGGAAGGCCTAGGATCATGGGTAAAAGTGTAAAAGTGACGACATATCATACTGCAAGAAATAATAACCTTCTACCAATATATCAAACCAATGAGAATGAAGATAAATTACTTCATTGATTGAGGAAAATAATGCACATCAACCTAATTTATAGGAGCAATAGAAGCTTTTAGCAATTAAAAGATAAGACTTACAACACAACAGATAAGGATGTTACGCAATCTTACGAGTTCCAAGGCTAATTTTTTGGAACTCTAACACCCTCCCATAAGTGAAACATAGGGAGGAGATAAAAATAAAGAATGCCAAACTCAAGCAGTCACTGTCGCAACCAAAGAACTTCTTGACTTTTGATAACTGCAACTTGATAATCAACTTTGGTCATAGATAATGCATTCGTTCATTATTTCTTATAGGACGAAACAATAAGAATATAATTAGGACAAAAATAAAATGCATAGGTAGAATTTCAATCATTCACTGATCTAGCCCTGTCAGAATCTGTGAAACCCATAAGCTCAAGAGAACCAATAGTATATTGAATGCCAAAATTGGAAGTTCCTTAAATATATATTAGACGCTTTGCTACTTTCTAGACTCTAATCAATATCCTAAGAGAATCTATAAACCCTCTTGACCGCATAAAAAATGTTAGGTCGGGTGTGTGTCAAATATAGTTAACTCCAAACCAGTTGGAAATACAATGTAGGATCCACTTGTGGTGAGGTGAAACTAGTGGTAAGAGTAACACCAGACTAAAAAGGAGTAGGAACTGGCTTACAATTAACCACGCCAAAATAATAAAGTAACTCAAGGGCATATTTTTGTGGGAAGATTGTGATCCCTTTTAAATACCAGTGAACTTGCAATCTAAGAAATTAATGTAGAATACCAAGACTTTTCACTGCAAATTGTCTCATTAATGATTCTTTAACATTTGGAATCATAGATGAAGAACTTATTGTGATCAAATCATTCAAATACATAACTAGAATCAATAAATTAGATCCTTGTATTTGAGTGTGAATTGTAGCATTAGAAGGACAATGGTTGAACCCAAAAGCAATAATTTTTTTCCCAACTTATCGTACCAAGCTCTAGGAACTTGTTTGAGACCATAAAAAGAATGTTGAAACCTAAAAACAAGGGAAGGATCATATAAAAAACAAGGCGATTGCTTCGCGTAAATATCCTAATGTAGATCTCCATTAAAAAAGGCACCCTTTACATCCATATGGTAAACTGAGCGACCTCAGGGGGAAGTAAGAGAAACTACAAGATGTATAAAATCCATCTTGCCAACAAGGGAAAAAGTCTTGGAATAGTCAATTCCTTCAAGTTCATGTGAAAATCCCTTGGCCACAAGATATTCCTTATGTTTGTCAACATATCCTTCTGCAACATATTTGGTTCTTTAGACCCACTTGCAACAGACTAAATTATATCCTTTCGAAAGAGGAACAAAATCCAAGTTAATTCTTAATCAAAGATGAATATTCATCTATTATGGAAGCTTCCCACTCAGGAATTCCATCAACATCAAAAATTTATTGTGGATCTTTTCAAATGGAATTACTCAAAAGATATATTTATTTTCACTGTGATTGATTTAGGGATAGATGAAATCAATTATGTTATAAAAAATATATATCAGGATGGTTTCTCTTGCAAAGGATCCTCCTTAAGGATTCATCTAGAACATGTTGCTCCTGATACAATTGCTCAAGTGTTAATGATGCTAATGGAAAAAAATTTCTAGCTAAGGAACTTCATTAGAACTTTATTCTCCTACTAGATCTGCAAAAACATCATAATGATTAGAACCATTATCAATAATTAGAGATGAGGAAAGAGGGGAAGTCAAAATGAACATATATTCGATACAAAACTTCCTTAAAGGTAAGATCAAAGAGATAATAAACCTTCATGTACTCAAAATAACAAAAGAATATTAGTTGTTTTCTTGTCCATGGACTTAGGCTTTTCATTTGGAATTAATGACCAGGAAGGATTGTCAAATACTTTGAAAGAAGAGACATTAGGCTTCCCATGTTTCTAAGCTTCCACTCGATTCATATTTTGAACTTCCTTATGGGGCATCCTATTTTGAATATAATTGGAAAAATTACGTGTTTTAGCCTAGAAATTAGGTGTCTAGTTCTTGGGTTGAATCATGCAATTATCGATCTCTTTAAGTGTTCGGTTCTTTTCATCAACATCATTTTGTTGAGGAGTGTAAGAAACATAGTTGTGATGAGGATTCCATGTTCTCTACATAAATTTTGAAATTCCTTATTGACATATTCCCCTCCATTATTAGTGCATAGTTTATTAACGGTGCATTAAGGTTGTTTATCAACAAAATATTTAAATGTCTTGAAGGTTGCAAAGAATTATCTCTTATACTTGAGGAATTACATCCAAGAGTACCATGATAAATTATCAATAAAGTTCAATACATATTTGGCTCCTGAAAATTAACTTGAGTTGAAAACTATGCACCAACTTAATAGGTGTTATCTCCATTAAAGTTATCCTTTTAAGAAAGGGATATTGGTGTTGTTTTCCAAGAGTGTAACCTATAGACACCCCATCAGTACAAGAAAATATTAGAAGACCTAAAACTAAAATTTGAGTGAACATCTACTACAAATATCCATCATTTAAATGACCAAATATTTCATGCCAAATCATACTCAAGGAATTAGCATGAACTATAAAATAAGAAGCTAAGGAAGGTTGAAAATGAATAAAATTATATAATAGGGAAGCATGATTAATCTATCCAATAGTAACAACAACTGATTAATCATGTGGTTCTCAGAATGACTATCTGATTGTAGAAAACTCCATTGTTTTCCCATCATTATAATGATATCTCTGATAAATGGCTAGTAAATTTGCAGAGATATTAGGGACTAGGATAAGATTTTTAATACACCCATTGGTGAACTACATAGTCACTAACCAAAAAATATTAAGTTGAGTAGAGTCACCAAATGTAATTTGTGAAATGCTACTATGGGATGTAGAAGGAAGCAAATATTGACAAGGACTCATATGATGTGATGCCCCTAAATTAAGTATTCAATGATATATAGATATACCAATGGCTTGCGCTAAAAAATCATGTCCTTTTCCTATTGAGATATTGTGCGTCCTCATGGTTTCATCTAAGATGTTCAAATTTCTCCAATATTTTTCTTAAACATGCTTAGGGTTGCCACAAAAGGTACATGTTTCATCTATTTTTATCTTCTTTGTTTCCCTCATGGTATCATCTAATATATTTAAATTTCTCTAATATTTTTCTTCAATATGACTAGGGTTGCCACAAAAGTTACATGTTTCATGTGTTTTTATCTTCTTATTTTCCTATTTCTTCTTTGTCGTGGAGGAGAATCTAGCATTCTTGGAAGTTGGAGGTGGAGACATAGTATTCTGCTTATGCTTGGAGGAAGACTCACAATATTGAGAATCAATTTTCTTTTATTAATACTATACGTTACGTTGACCTTCGGAGATATGAGACATCAAACCTTGATTTGAAGAGTTAGATAGAACATCTAATATTTTGAGCTTAGATTTCTCTTGTATGAGACGATTATAAAATGTATCAAATCTAGGAATTTTTAATGATTCACTAAGGGCATCCCTTGTTGCATAGAAGGTAGATATGGAAATTTGAAAAGGACCCCTTAGATTTGACAAGATAAAAAAATAAATTCTACTTCATTTTTCTCCTTGCCATGTGCTTTTAATTGGGACAACAATCATATGAATTGGCCAAGATAATCCTCAATAGAGGCATGCTATTAGTCACCAAAGTTGATAATTTAGCTTCCAATTCTAAAGCGTTGAATTCATTGACATTTCCAAATACAAAGGCCAAATTATCCCAACTTTGTTTGGTCCTAGTACATTCTTCAAGATGAAATAGTAGGCTCTTTGAAACATGTAACCCAATCAAATCCATCACTTCATTTTTTTATTACTGTAAGCAAATATTTCAGCTTCCTTTGTAAAAACTAGATGGTTTTCACTTAACATTTGTTTCAATCGCTTGGATTGTAACAACTTTGTGGTTTCCTTTTCCAAATATGATAATTATAACAAGTAAGCAACTTTATCACCCTTAACTCTGCCATAATATCAAAACTCCTTTAAAAAAACAACAAAAATTTAATACTCTTTTGAAAAAAAAGATCTTTTGTGCAAACCTCTTTTCCCAAACTTTAAAAAATCATTTTTTGAAATCCTCAAATCAAAATTTTCTCATAACATGAATTCACCCATAACTACCTCATAAATACCTCAGGTCGACCTACTAATTTATGAAGGGGTTACCATATGGATATATGTTCTCAACGAAAATGGAATTACTAGATGGATATAAGTTCTCAACGAAAATGGTATATTGATTGTTGGGAGAAAGTGAGTAGTGAGCAGTTATCTTAAGATGCAATAGAAAGAGAATGCACATATCTATGATTTTTTCTTCAATTTTATGATAGTTATTCTATGTAATTTGATATGGCCACCTTTGTCTTAATATACCACTTGACCCCAACATTTATGTGGTAAGATCTATAGTGTATGGATCAGTCTAGGAATATGTGGTATTTAGGGTTTTCATGTGACATTTTCATGGGAAAATGTTGGCATTTCTGACAATTTTTTGGTTAAATCTAGTTGGAATTAAAAATAAAAAAACATGTTATAGTTGTAAAGTTGTAGAATTTAGGGTGTCCCAATTGTTTTCTATGATGTTGAATCACTTTCTCATATTAAAATGGTGGTTAAAACACTAAAAAATTAAAAAAATTCAATCCATCCAAAATTATCGCCTGGGTATACAATGTCTTTTATGTCTGCGGTTCTCCATAGTATCTTGATTGCATGAAAGCCCCCCTGGCCAAGAAAAACAAATAGAATATGATCAATTAGTAGAATTTAAAATGTTGTCCCATATCTAAGGTGAATTAAGGGATATTCTTCTTGAAGTGAAACATCTCGATGTGAAGTAAAATATGTCTGTTCACCATTCCTGTTGATATTCGGGGTAGAATATATGGCTTTACTGCATAGTAGGAGTACCATTTCTTACCATTATACATCATATGGGGTATTTGGAAATGAAGGAATAGAAGGATTTTTGAAAAAAAAGGTAAATGTTAGATACATTGTACTAGGGATTATTCCATATTTCGCTGAATTTGGACCCAAGAAAAATGAGACCAAGCAGAGAAAGACTACAAAAAAGGTACTTTGGAATAAATTTTCGGTCAGTTTCTTTGATAGCGCATGTAACAACATTTTATGGATGCAGAGTATTCATAGTAAGAGAACCTGGAAAATATATACATTTTTTGTGGGAGGGATGTAGAGGCACAAACAACGGGTCAAAATTATTTCACTCTGGGGCATTCTTTTCTTGGCACAATGGCTTGGCATCAAGGACATATAGGTATTTTGGGACTCTAAAGTGTGCATCGATTGGATCATGGGGCACTCTTACAACCTCCTATGATGACCCACTGGATGAAGCGTATGAAAACAATCGAGCTATCTTTCAAAACATTTCAAAACGTCTCATATGAGCATATATATTAGGAACAAAACACTATTGTAGATATGCTCTCCAAAAGAGGACTCTCTCGCATACATGGGGCCATTCACTAAACTTATTACTATCATGATACCAAAATTGATTCTAGAAGCATTCCTATCTTAGTATTTGATCCATGGAGAATTGTGTATTTTGAAGAACTGCCATATTTGTGTAGAATTGTTGAACGATAGTATGTTTTCTCTAGGACTATTTATGTTAATCTTCTAACTACTATAACATATCCATTTTTTTTTCTAAAATTAGCATAGGAGGAGGACTGTGTTTTTTTAGTAATTCGTATTGGATGTCTAAGAAAGAACAAGATCCAAGCAAATGCACTTTTTTTTTTATATAATAGATATTATATAATAGAAATCATATTTTTCTTCTAAAAAAAAATGGCTTTTCATTGTCGGCTGAGCTTGTCCTACTAGGCACACAGGAATTCGTGTTGGCACATTACTGAGAGTGTTAGTAAGAAAATTGACTGGAGAACTTGTTGTTCTTATGTAAAGGACAATGAATCCTGGAAGATGTGATATTGCTAGGTATAATCGGATTGTTGTCCCATATGTGTTGACGTTTTGTTTGGGCATTGAAATCAATCAAATGTATGTCTATTTGGTCGAGGAACACCCACACCTATAAGATGTTTATTGTAGAAATTACACCAATGGATTCAATCTAATCATGCAATGTACTAAAATAATATATTTAATCCTTCTACAATATTTTCGGAATATAAATCACAACCGCTCAATCACATGCAAGTAAGAGAAAGAAGTAAATCAATCACACAACACAAGATTTTCTTGGGGGAAGAAAATACTCAAAATCCCTCCATATTTATTGTATAATCAACCAAGGAATCATGAAACTATACAGTGCATATGTGCTCACCACAACCTCATACACTCTACAAATTGTCTCACACTAATCTAGGAAAAATTGGACCAATACATAGCCAATTTCCTGCTCACCTTCAGCCTGCCTTTCTCACACAATCCCTAGGAAAAATAATTCCTATTAAATAGGAATTACAACCTTCCTTGACTGTGCAATCCATCTTGGGCTTCCTGCGACTTTATAACTACACCGGGGCAGTTCATTAATAATGCAACTGATAGTTTACTTGCCTTTAACCTTTGTCTCAACTGGGTCGTCATCAGAATTGACATGCATGTAGCTATTAATAGTGAATCATCAGTTACTTGGTAGATCACTAATTGTGAATTAAATCTATTTTAATTCACTTGAGCTTCCACTAGCTCATCAATTAGTTAGAACTAGTTAAACTGATTTTAACTCAATTAATTTGAGTTAACTGATTTCACTCACACCACACTAGTGCTACAACTGCAACTGGACCTTGTAAATAATAGAATCACTCAACATGCCTATAATTTGACCCTCAACTTTAAATTCTTGAGCTAACTAAGTCTATCACACTTAGTTAACTATTACAAGTTGTTATGGGATAAGATTAAAATTTATTTTCCAATTTATTTAAAAATTGGACACCCACATTAGCACTAATGTGTCACTGAATTCCTCACTCATGTGTGACCTAGAATCCCACACTAGTATGTGGTGAATTTTCTTGTTGAATTTCAACTCTCACTCTCAACAAGAAAGGGATTATCTTCTACCCAGATCTTGCCTCTGTGGTATTCGAATTTTCTCTTTGAAAACGCCTTCGTCAAGATATCTGCATCCTGATCCTCTGTGGGAATGTACTGTAACAACATAATGTGCCTATGAACACAATCTCTGAGATGGTGGTATCGAATGTCAATATGCTTGGACCTGTCATGGAATACCTGATTAACTGAGAATTGTATGCAACTATGTTTATCACAATGTATCACCATCAGATCGATTTGATGATCGAACAAACGAACAAGTATCTTCCTCATTTAGATGGCCTCGCATGCAGCCTGACTAATTGCCATGTACTCTGCCTCAGCTGAACTAAGTGCAATTGATCTCTGCTTCCTCCTGTATGAAGAAAATGTTGCTGATCCTATGCTGAAGATGCCCCCTGATGCGCTCTTCCTGTCTGATGGACTACCTGCCCAATCTACATCGGTGAAGCCTTGAAGCTTCACTCCCTTTGTCCGTCTGTACCATAATCCATACTCTGTAGTGCCCCTGAGATATCTCAACACATGCTTCCCCACCTTCCAAAAGAACTTGGTAGGCTTAACCATAGCTTGACTAATCTTGTTAACTGCATAGCATATGTCTGGTCGTGTGTTCACCAAATACATAAGTTAACCCACAAGCTGACTGTAAATAGTAGCATCCACTACCTCACCTGATGTAGCATCCTCCTTCCTCTAGTTTCCTGCAAGAGGAGATTCCATGGGTTTGTTGCCCTCCATGTGGAACTTCCTTAGAATATCCTTGGCATACTTGCCCTAAGATACAAATAGCTCCCCATCTCTTTGCCATATTTCCAAGGCAAGGAAATAGTGCAAGAGCCCCATGTCCTTCATCTCAAACTCTCTTACAAGATCCTCTTTGAAAGAAGTTATGACATGCTCATCACTTGTCAATATAAGATCATCAACATAAAGTAAAGTAATCAAAATCTTTCCATCAACCACAATATTATATAGGTTTGCATTCGCTTCACTATTTGTGAAGCCCAACCCGGTGAAATATTTGTCGATCCTGGTGTACCAAGCACGAGGTGCTTGCTTAAGCCCAGACAGTGCTTTCTTGAGTCTGCACACATGTGACTCCCTTTCAAAGGTCTCAAAACCTTCTGGCTGATCAATGTACACTTCTTCCTTAATAAATCCATTGAGAAAGGTTGACTTTAAATCCATTTGATGTATCTTCCACCCCATATGCGCTGAGAGTGCAAGGATGGATATAATCGATGAGTACCTTGAAACCAGTGCAAAATTCTCTTCATAGTCAATCCCCTCAACCTGTGATAAACCTCGGGCCACAAATCTAGCCTTTTATTTCTCCACACTCCCATATGTTGCTTGATTCACCTTATAGATCCACCTAGATCCAACTGCTAATTTCCCCACTGGACTTGGGACCACTTCCCATGCACTGTTTGTGATAATGGAGTCATACTCCTCAACCATGGCATAAATCCATGTTGGCTACTGCACTGCTTCCTCAAAATATGATGGTTCTATCACAATACACTCGCTAATAAGAGCCATGTATCCAGTATACTTGTCTGGGGACCTTCTCTTCCTGCGTTGTGATGTAGGTGAACCTACATGCTCTGTCGCATCTAGCATCAATCTGTCAGCCTCTCTAGTGTGCTTCCTATCATTTCTGGTGGATGGCTTTGCATGAGTGGTTTCTGCCACTCCATGATCCTCTTCTTGTGGTTGCTCCACATCCTGAGGTTCATCCTTTAGAACTAAGAGTTCATCATCTGCATACAATTCAATCTCCCTCTCAAGGGACAATCGCATGGCTTTCTTCTCATCAAATTTAACATCTATTTTGACAACTCTCATCCTGATAGCAGGAAAATACACCCAAAGTTGTGGGGAGTATCAATGTACCAAAAAAATATTCGAACCTCTGTTGTTGGTCCTAGCTTCTTCCTGGCATATTTGGTCACATGGAAATAGACAAATTAGCCAAATTTTTTAAAATATGAGACATCTAGTTTCTTACCTGAAAAAGCCTCCGCTGGTGTACTCATGCCGAGTATCCGATCAGGACTACGGTTCTGCACAAATACCGTTGTGTTTCATGCCTCTTCCCACAGATTCAATGGTGGGTCGTGATCATGTAACATAGGTCATGTTGCTCCCACAATCGTTATGTTCTTTCTTTCTGCAACCCCATTTTGTTGTGGGTTATGAGGTGCAATCAATTTTCTCCGAATTCCTTCTTTGGCGCAGAAGTTCTTGAATTCATTAGACATATACTCACCACCATTGTTGCTCCTTAGAGCCTTCACCTTATTCCCTTTATCTTTCTCTACCAATGCTTTGAACTCACAAAACTTGGAGTACGTCTGATCTTTCTTCTGCAGAAAGAAGATCCAACACTTTCTAGAAAAATCATCAACAAAAATCACATAATACATGTGCTTTGTCGTGGAAGGTGTAGAGAATGGTCCACACACGTTTGAGTGAAATATCTCAAGGATTGCCACTGCTCGGTTCTCTTTCTCATGAAAAGTTTCTTTAGTATACTTCCCCATGGTACATCCCTTGCATGTGTCTATCTGCACAAGAGTGCCTTTTGGAAGACCTGTAGAAATCTGTTGCATAATCCTCAAAGCACTGTGGTGTAGATGGCCCAATCTCCTGTGCCATAAATCACCTGTATCCCGGCTCACCACCTTCCCTGCTTTACTAATCAATGCTGTGCAACCATCTACATCAATTTGGTAGAGATTCTCCACACAGACCCCAATATTATTTACATCTCTTGTGGCTTTGTGATGAAGGAACGCCTTTCCTTCACTGAAAACCACATCATATCCAAGATCCTCCAACATAACAACTGAAACTAAATTATTTTTCAAGCCTGGTACATGCATGAAATATTTTAATATGAAAGGTTTACCTGACTGTCTCTGGAAAGTAACTGTACCAATCCCAGTAGCGCTATACCTCCCGTCATCACCCATACCGATGTGCAACTGAAGATCCTTCTCCTCCAAGCTACTAAAGAGTTCTTTGTTTCCCGTCATGTGGAAAGATTCTCCACTATCCAAGTACCACATAGATCCCATCACATTGATGCCATGCATGCAATGAGAGAGAAGTGCAACTCAAACTGTGAGTCCAAAGATTCACCTGCTGCGGCTCCCAGAGCCTTCTTGTTGTTCTTCTTCTTTTGTGGACAATTTGTGGCATAGTGTCCATGATCATGACAGTGAAAAAATTTCACCTTTGACATGTCATGCTTCTTGCTTTCTTTGCCGGTCTCAGATTTGGAATGGGACTTATTCCCCTTCCCCTTCTTTGCCTTACCATCCAAGGCACATTTCTCCTCATCATCAATATTGGATGAGGATCCCTCCCTGGTATTCTGGCGAAAATCTTCTTGTAC
This sequence comes from Pinus albicaulis, assembly GCA_034641835.2. Classification (NCBI taxonomy): domain Eukaryota; kingdom Viridiplantae; phylum Streptophyta; class Pinopsida; order Pinales; family Pinaceae; genus Pinus; species Pinus albicaulis. The sequence goes on along the minus strand of CM076575.1, from coordinate 1,846,540,211 downwards.
CAAATCTGACCATAGTCACTCCCAATCTGGTAACTTCTCCCTCCCATTCATAGAGTCCTGCTAACTATGCCAGCTCTTGGGAAGGCCTAGAAGTGCTAGGCTCAACAAGTCATCATCAGCTACAGTAATCCCAACACTTCCAAGCTCATCACGACATTGAGTGAACTTGGTCAAGTATTTATGGACTGTGTCACCCTTCTCCATTTTTATTTTCCTGAGCTTGTCCTTGAGTGCCAATTTTCTGTGGTCACTACTGCTTTGAAACAGATCTGTCAAGGTCTTCCACATAGCATATGGAGTTTCCTTTCCATGGAGACTTGAGACAATATGATATTGAACTCCCTCTAATAAGATCCTCCTCGCCTTTTCTACCTTCTTTTGCCATGCATCAAGAAGTTGGGCATCTACAGGTGCGGGCTTGGGAATATCATTATCTATGAATTCCTTCAACCCATTATCCTCCAACATTGCCTCCATCCTGTCCTTCTATGAAATATAATTTGAACAGCCCTCGAGTGCATATTCGAGTCTCAAGCCATTGAAATACATCTTCATCCGCTTCTAGCTCCATAGAAAGTATCTACAAATTTGAATACTGTTCAACACAAACTCAATTTCTTCTCCACTATTGTGATTCTTGGTGCTCTGATACCATGTATAAATTACACCAATGGATTCAATCCGATCATGCAATGTACTAAAACAATATACTTAATCCTTCTACAATATTTGCAGAATATAAGTCACGATCGCTCAATCACATGCAAGTAAGCGAAATAAGTAAATCAATCGCACAACACAAGATTTTCCTGGGGAGAGAAACTGCTCAAAACCCCTCCATCTTTATTGTATAATAAACCAAGGAACCATGAAACAATACATTGAATTTGTGCTCACCATAACCTCATACACTTTACCAATTGTATCGCACTAATCTAAGCAAAATTAGACCAATACATAGCCAATTTCCTGCCCACCTTTAGCCTGCCTTGCTCATTCCATCCCTAGGTAAAATAATTCCTATTAAATAGGAATTCCAACCTTCCTTGACTATGAAATCCATCATGGGCTTCCTGTGGCGTTATAACTGCACCTAGGTAGTTCGCTAATAATATAATGGATAGTTTACTTTCCTTTAACCTTTGTCTCAATTAGGTCATCATCAAAATTGACATGCATGCAACTATCAATAGTGAATCATCAGTTACTTGGTAGATCACTAATTGTGAATTAAATCTAGTTTAATTCACTTGATCTTCCACTAGCTCATTAATCAGTTAGAACCAGTTAAACTGATTTTAACTCAATTAATTTTAGTTAACTGATTGCACTCACACCACACTAGTGCTACAACTGCAACTGGACCCTGTAAATAATAGAACCACTCTACACACCTATCCTTTGACCCTCAACTCAAAATTCGTGATCTTCATCTAACTAAGTATATCACACTTAGTTAACTATTACAAGTTGTTATGAGATAATATTACAATTTATTTTCCAATTTATTTGAAAATTGGATGCCCACATTAGCACTAATGTGTCACTGAATTCCTCACTCATGTGTGACCTTGAATCCCACACTAGTATGTGGTGCATTTTCTTATTGAATTTCAACATTTATGGCAGTGCTCGAAGTTTGAAGTTTGGTTACCCTGAGAAGAGCAAGTGAAAAGTGGGACTTATGAAGCATGTAGTCTAAATAACCTGATTTTTTGCCCTGAACATTATGGAAATTCTGGAAAACTTTTAATAAAATTCGAGAGGAAGTTTTTCAAATCTAGGTTACAATTGTCAAACTTCAAGATTTTGGGTAACCCGAAGATTTTTTATGGTGTTGAATCCATTTCCACCATTATAAACATGATTTAAACACTGTTACTGCTAGATTTTTTGAAATTTGTTTACCTGGATTCTGGTCACTTTTGACTGTCCGAGAAATTCCTGCGCCTTAGTAGACTTGTCCCTTATGAAGAACTCCACTCTCAATGGTAACTACGTGTGTTATAATTTATGCGAGATATAATATTTTTGATTATTCGCTTTGAAAGTGTCACCATGAGTACTTTTTCACGGTACTTTTCATGAGGGACATAATTTGACACGTAAATTGCCTATGAAATATAATTTGTTTTTGCTTTTTTTCTTCTTCTTTGTGGTGGTTTATAGTGGTTAATAGTTTGTGTTAAAATGATTGAAATGGACATTAGAGTTTTCAAAATCATCAAATTTGATGGATACTTCAAATTTGAACTTCCTATCCTTCTCATCCTTTAGTTACTTTGGGTAAATGTTTTAAAGGGTTCATGAGTAATACCATAAATGATGTAAATGATACATGTAATTGTTTTGGTTTTATGTTCTATTCACACATGGCAGGGGAATATATTATTCATGGGAAATTATTACAAGAGTGTTTCACACATTTAATTTTAAGAAAATAGAAATGAGATTTAAATTTTAGTCTTTAATAGGGTTTATTTGAAAGATTTGGGTAGAAATTGTTTCTTAAGTAGAGATATTGAAGACACAAAGGACAAAGACACAAATGAAGATGACAATCATGTGTATGATTCCATAAAAGGAAGACTCATAAAGAGGTAAGGAATAGTGATAAGTAATACATGGTGATAAAATATAAATGGGATTATATGTTTGGGTAGATGATTGCCGCAAATGAATGATGTTAACCTTTGTATTGTTGTAAAGTATTTGGAATGCTTGTAGTACATGAATTGAAGAAATATAATGGGTGCATGATTCATTGTACCTAACACCTTAAATTTTTGGTCTAAATTGTAAAACTTGATTTTCCCATGTAAGACTATAGTATTCACAACCAGAATCGGTGACCAGACTGGTCCACCTATCAAATCAGAACTTGTCGAACTAGGACTTGTTAGATATCAATGAATCGATGTTTAAAAAAATACATGATATAATTAGTTTTTAATGAAAGAAACAAATTTTAAGATTTAAAACCATGATTCCAAACTAATAGAGATAAAACATGCAAATTTTTCTCATCTATATACCATTTAAAGGTGAATATATCAAATTGGAACCGAGTTCAATACATATAAAAAAACAAAATAGATAACCAATGAGGGTCTAAATGGCCTCTAGAGTCCAAAAATAATGCTAAAATATGCGAGGTCACTGGCCTACTACAAGTCTAATGTAATATTCCAAATAGAAAATTTACAGTGATATAGAAAACGTGCATTAAATTTAACACATAAATTTTACTTCAGCAACACCAATACAAGAAAATATGCCCATAACACCAATTGTATTAATATGATCAGATGGAGTACAATATGAGATGGAATGAGTTCACCTGGGCTTTCACTAGGCAAGCTACAAGCCTCAGGTGATCAACAACAAAAGGTACAACTACTACAACAATCTGCTCTCCTGGAAAATGCGTTGTCATTGGCTTTCTACAACTGCTGGCTAGCTTTGGTACTTTATTTTCCCACTGAATAGTGCCGTGAAAATTCTAGGAATTTGGGAAGGTGATCCTTACCCAAAAACCAAAAAAACCCAGAAAACTTTTCCCCAAATTCCAACCTTCAAAATTGGACCCTTCTCTGGTTGGACCTTTGAATTCTGCTGTTGTATATGCTCCTATATGTTTCTGCCCTTCAAAATACCAAAAAACTTCCTAAAATATATCTCCAATCAAACCCCAACTTCTCAGATCCTAAATCCTCCAAAAAATGTTGCTCCAAACTGCTGCCCTATTATGATTACGCAATCATTGGGTGGATGACGCAGTCCCTGGAGAGTGACTGGAGGAAAATATGTGTGGTTGGTCCCATTGGGACTGAAACTTCTCCAAGACTCCTAAAATCCCTCAATGATCCTCCTGTAGCTGCTCCGGATGGTATTCTCCACAACCAAGCTCCTCCAACACTAGCTGACTCTCTCTACTACACATCACCTGATCTCACTGCGTCCCAGCCTCTTCAAAAATGTGTGGGACCTGCTGAATCTATCTCCCCTGGTCACATGGTACTGATAGAGCCCTTCTTGAGTGGCACTCAAATTCCACTAGAGAAGGGATGAGCTTCTCTCCTTGGGAATCTCATGTGCTAGAACATCGGTTGCTCAGCTAAACAACTAAGGAAATTCGATTTTCTGAATATGCAAATGATGCTAATGCCTCCTCCAAAACTTCCTTTTATAAGTGATGGTCATGAAAAAATTGTGGGTTCCTCCACCAATTTGATTTTCCCAAGGGAATTTGAATTTCTTTCTTCTCTAATATTCTTTCCTTGTGGGTTCCATCCTCCACTAGTAATTTAATTTATTATTTCTCTCCTATGTTGGCCACAAAAGGTACTTTAAGTTATTTAATTCAAAATTGACAAAAATGTTTTTCCCAAACATTAGGAAAACTTAGGAAGGGACATTAAAATTCTCCCCTCCTAGATGTTGCTTGACCCCAAGAAACTGCAAAACTAGAGGATTTAAGTTATGTTCATTCTCACACGTGGCATCCTCCTCCGAAAAATCCTTCCACTTGACCAAGTGCTCCTGAACCACTCTGTTACTCAACCTCCTCTCCTTGGTATCCAATATAAGCTCTGGTGTCAAAACAAAATTTCCCTCATCATCCAATGTAGGTAACTCTGATGCTGCTACTACCTGTTACTCCAATGCCTTCTTAAGGCATGAGACATGGAATACATTATGGATACAACTCTCAGAAGGCAACTCCAGCTCATAAGCCACCTCACCAATTCTCCTCACCACCCAGTAAGGTCCTAAAATCAAGGTTGCAATTTCTTTGCACCCTTTTGCTTGAGTGAAGATTTCCTATATGGCTGCAAGCGTAAGTAAACCATGTATCCAACCTTGAACTGTCTCTCTATGCTATGATTATCATCATATATATTCTACTGATTCTGGGCTACCTAAAAATTGTTCTTGAGAGCTCAGAGAATATCTTGGCACTCTTGAACCCAATCCTTGGCCCCTGGGCTCTGATGTCTTCAAAAATCATATTAGAAAGAGTGAGTGTGTCATATCCATAAAGAGCTCGAAAATGGGACATACCAATAGACATGTGATAAGTCACGTTGTAGCAGAACTCCCATAGATGCAGACATTTGACCAATGCTCTCTACTGCCATGTCACATAATTTCGTAGGTACCCCTCCAACCACTTGTTCAAAATCTATCTTTTCCCATCGGTCTGGAGATGATAGCTAGTGTTGGGTGTGAGCTCGGTCCCCACCAAGCAGAACAACTCCTGTAAAAAATATCCCATGATTCTGTTGTTCCTATCACTCATAATGGTATTGGGGAGACCATGCAATTATAAAGACCTCTCAAAAGAAAAACTCAGCCAACTGGGAGGCTGAAGAGATAGCGAAGAAATGGGAAAAAATGGTCAGTCTATCCACTACCACATAAATACAGTCTCTCACCTACGCTGTTGGTAGTCCTGTGATGAAATCCATAGACACACTCTCCCACTTCCTCTCTGGAATGGGAAGTGGCTGCAACAACTCGGTTGGATATGAGATCTCCACCTTCTTCCTCTGGAAATCTATGCACTCTCTCACATGTCGTAGAATATCTCCCTTGAGACCCCTCCAAGAGAATCTCTTCTTGATTACGTGGTAGGTCTTGAGGAAACCTGGTGGCCCTGTTAGTGGATAATCATGCACTACCTGCATGACCTTATACCTCAACTGAGATCTTGGGACCAAATAGATCCGATCCTTGTAATAGATCACATCATCCATCACTCATAATTGGTCATCCATGTGTGTACCATCCAAGATCTTAGAAGCCTGCCTATATTTGGAATACTAAACCAAGAGTTGAGCCTTCCAATCTTGCGTGACATCCATCAGTGACAACGATGTTGGTTTGTATGAAAGGGACTCAATTACAATGTTGTGTTTTCCCTTCATGTACTCTATCTCAACATCGTAAGCTTTTAGCTTACTCACCCACTTTTACTACCTCTCCTCCAATGACTATTTCTCAAGGAAGAAACTGAGACTGTTGTGATCCATCTTTACCTTGAACTGGTTGCCCACAACATATTGTCTAAACTTCACTAACGCATGCATCACTTCCAACATCTCCTTATCATACACTAAATACAACCTCTCATGAAGTATCAAATTATTTCTCTCAAACGCAATGGGGTGGCCTCCCCACGTCAAAAATGCACCAACGCCTTTTCCTAAAGCATCACACTCCAACACAAAGGGCCGTGTGAAATCTGAAAAAGCCAAAATTGGACAACTTCTTATGACTCTCCTAATCCTCTCAAATATCTCCTCCGCTATCTACATCCACTCAAAAGCGCCCCTCTTCATGAAATCTGTAAGGGATGCTACCAGCTATGAAAATCCCCTCACAAACCTTCTATAATAAGTGAAAATACCTGGGACACCCCTTAGCTATGTTACATTCTTGGGTGTTGGCCAATATAATATGGCTTGGATATTCTCCTGATGCACCTTCACCCCATCTTCTCCTATCGCATTCCCAAGGTACAACATATAAGTTAGTCCAAATTCACATTTGGATATCTTTGCGTATAATTTTTGCTCCTCAAGTGTGCATAGCACTTCCTCCAAGTGCTGGAGGTTTTCCTCCAATGTACGGCTGTAAATGAGTATATCATCAAAGAACACTAAGACAAAATTCCTTAGCTGACCACAGAATACATAGTTCATAAAAGACTGGAAGGTAGCAAGATCATTGGTTAGCCCAAAGGGCATCACCAAGAACTCAAAATGTCCATAATGACAACGAAAATAGGTCTTGGGAATATCCTGCTCCCAACACGTATCTCGTGGTACCCCAAGCGTAGATTTATCGTAGAGAAGTATTTAACTCCTCTAAGCTCATCCATCAACTCATCTATGCAGGGAATGGGATACCTTTTCTTCAAAGTCTTCTTATTCAATGCCCGATTGTCTATGCACATGCGCAGTGTCCCATCCTTCTTCTTCACCAACACTACAAAAGAAGCAAAGGTACTAGAGCTAGGCCTGATATGTTCCAATATTAGTAACTCTTTTATATCCCGCTCTATATCGTACTTATAGGCCTTGGGATTCCTATAAGGTGTGGTGATGACTTCATTCACACCCTACTCCAACTCAATAGTGTGCTTTAATCCCCGGTCTGGTGGTATCCCTAGTGGAAAATATCTAAAAATATCCTAATGCCACTCCAACAAAGCTAATATGTCTGGGTGTGTAGCCTTGGCCCGTGACCCCATCTATAATTTGCATAACTAAACTACCTCCCATCTGTATTTGAGATCGACTCAGCAATCCTGTGAACTAAGAATTTTCGAGGTGGATAAGAGTGTATCCTCCTCAATAATACTGCCCTCCCATTAGGCCCTTTGAACTCCATCTCCAGCTGCTTCCAATTAGTGGTGACCTTCCCTAGTGTGTATAACCACTAAAATACCAACACCACATTGGTATCTAAAATATCAACAAAAAATAAATGATCAGTGAGAGAGTAGTTCCCCATATTCAAGGTCAATTTAGGGACATATCTCGTACACTGCATGGTCTGGTCTCCATGTATAAGAACTGGGAATCCATCAAATGTGGCTTTCTGCGTGCCCCTAAGCTCCACCATATGAGCATCAAGAAAATTGTGGGTGGCCCCACTTTCAACCAAAACTGACACATGTTTCCCTTGTATAGTCACCCTGACTCTGAGTGTCAGGTACTTTGGCACACCTCGAAGTGAAGTAAGAATTCCTCTTGTTGGGAAAAATGATCCTCCTCCATGTAGGGGTGGTGGTCGTCCTCCTCACGATGGATGTCCCTCATCCCTCGGCTCCTCCACTATTTTGGGCTCCTCCTCCTCTGGCTCACTACCCTAGAACACCTCAATGAAATGGGTCTTGCCCTTGGTACACTTGTGCCTCGATGCCCAAGCCTCTTGACACGTGAAACATAATCTCCTCCTCCTAAGGCCATTATGTGTCTCATCATCCAACTCACCACACCCTCCATCTCACTGTGGTGGCTACGTATCTCTGCTACTTCGTGGGGTTGTGGGTCTCGTGGGAATAAAAGCCTTGTTCTTGGGAACTACATCAATCATATCCCGAGCTCAGGAAATGGAATCCTATAACAATGTGGGCTTATAAGCCCTCACCCATCCATGTAGTGGTTCAACAAGCCCCTCTACAAACAACATGATTAGCCATCTCTCACAAATTTCTGTCACCATCACTGCTAGCCTCTGGAACTTAGTGATGAAGGCATCTACACATCCTGTCTATCTCAAGTGGGCTCTCACTTTGAAGTGCAGCTATGGATCCTTCCTCTCAAATCTCTCCAAAAACCTACGAGTGAACTCCTAGTATGAAGTAATGTGGATATGTCCAAGTGTGATCAGCCCATGGTACCACCACTCTTGGGCATCCCCCTACAAGTGAAGGTGGAAAATTGTATGGTGTCTCCTTCCTTCATTTGTTTCAAAAGAAAATATGTATCCAACTTGTGTATCCATGCTCGTGCTGAAATCTTTACTCCCCCATCAAAATTTGGAAGTGTGACCTTCCCTGATAACTGTTGCACCTCATGGTTGGATGATCCTCCTCTAACATAATGACCAGGCCCCATGGTACGTCTCTCCTTTAGGTGAATGAATTCACCAAAGGACATCACCCGTATTCTCTGGGCATCCAATCCCCCATACTCATCGATGCTTGATGCAACTAAGTGTACTATATATTCAGCTATATTTGACTCCCTCTCAGGCTCTGGCTCCTATATGAATTTTGGCATCAAATGTTTTCCTGCCTACCCACACTATGGAGTGTGTGGAAGCTATAATGTATGTCTTCCTCCCGCTCTGGAACCTCCATTACCCTGAGGCTATGCTGCTCCATCCAACCTTCCACCCACATGCAATCCCATCACCCGTTGCATCATGTCCATCATGATGTGCCGCTGTCTCATCATCTGTTGATTTTCTCTCAACAGTTCCTCCAAAATCTGGTTCAGGCCCCTCAGTCTGGGCAGATCCTCCTCATTGTGTTGGTCCATTCCTTCCCTCCTAGATTCCACTTATGTGTCTGAAAATGGGTCCAGGTTACCTTCTCTCCCACAACCTCTACCTCTGCCTCTACGACGAACTCTATGAAAAACCACTCCTTGGTATCTCGATGGCATCACCTGCTCTTGTTCCCCACCCTGGCCAAGAACATGCTCTGATACCACTGTAATATTCCAAATAGAAAATTTACAGTGATATGGAAAACATGCAATAAATTTAACACAAAATTTTTACTGCAACAACAAAATAAAAGAAAATTTGCCAAAAACTCCAAATAATATGATCAGCTAGACTACAATATGAGATGGAATGATGGCACCTGGGCTTGCACAAGGCAAGCTACAAGCCTCAAGTGATCAACAAAAAAAGGTACAACTGTTACAATAATCTGCTTTCCTGGAGACTACGTTGTCCTTAGTTTTCTACAAAAGTTGGTTGAATTTGGCACTTGATTTTCCCACTGAATAGTACCCAAAAAATTATAGGAAATTGGGAAGGTGATCCTTTCCCAAAACCTAGAAAAACCCATAAACTTTTTCCGCAATTTCCAATCATCAAAATTGGACTCTTCTCTGCTTGGCCCTTCTTCAATTTCGAATTATGTTGTTGTAGCTGCTCCTATATATTTTTTCCCTCAAAAATATAGGTAAACCTCCTGAAATATATCTCCAATCAAACCCCCAACTCCTCAACTCTTAACTCCTTCGAAAAATGTTGCTCCAAACTACTGCCCTCCTATGACTCCACAGTCATTGGGTGGATGACACAGTCCCTAGAAAGTGACTGAAGGAAACTATGTGTTGTTGGTTCTGTAGGGACTAAAATTGCTCCAACACTCCAAAAAATCCTCAATGATTCCTATTATAGATGCTCTAGATGATTTTCTCCACAACCAAGCTCCTCCAACACTAGCTGACTCTATCTGCTGCGCAACACCAGCTCTCACTATGTCCAAACCTCTCCAGAAATGTGTGGGACCTGATGAATCTGTATCCCCTAGTCACAAGGTACTGATAGAGCCCTTCTTGCGTGGCACTTGAAGTCCACTGGAGAAGGGATGAGCTTCTCTCCTTGGGAAGCTCCTATGCTAAGCAACACAACGTTGGCTAAGCTAAAAAAATAAGACAATTCGATTTTTATAGATATGCAAATGATGCCAATTCTTCCTACAAAATTTCCTTTTATAAGTGTTGGTCATGCAAAAATTGTGGGTCCCTCCACCAATTCCATTTTCTCAAGGCAAATCGATCATTTCTTCTCTAATACGCTTTCCGTGTGAGTCCCATCTGGCACTAGTAATTTAATTTTTTTTCTCCTATGTTGGCCAGAAAAGGTACTTTAAGTTATTTAATTCAAAATTGAGAAAAATGTATTTTCCCAATCATTATGAAAACTTAGGAAGGGACGTTACAGATATCAACGATCAACATGATCACTCGTCAGCATGATCAAACTCATCACCACTACTAGATAAGGGATCAAGAACACGAGCTACATAAATAATCTGGCTTGGTGTTCAAGAACTCCTAAAACTAGGATCATCAACAAAATCTACATAAACATCATCTAGCTCAAAGTCTTCAGACTTGGATTGCTCAACCTTATAATATGATATAAATTTAAAAATTTTAACATGCCTAACAAGTGATTTTGGTTTGAGTCAAGAGTTCATCTCCTCAACCTTATAATGTGGTAAAATAAGCTTAGCATGCCCATTGAGTTATTTTCCTTTGAGTGAAGGGTGCATTCTTGTTAAGGCCGTGGTAGAAGAATTCAACAATCAATATCACCAACATCAACAAAGTTCAAAAACCAATGGAACCAACATCAAGGTTCTTAGAAGGCTTTTTGCTCTTGATCAAATGTCAATCTCAAACCCTCTCACATGATAGAATCAAATGAAAACCTTTCAAATCCCCAAACCTCAAAATCCTAAAAACCATTAAGTCTGTTGATTTTTTAGTGAACTCTAAAATTCTAGTTTCTCCATATGAAATCCAATGAGGTTGAAACCACTCTCAAACATCCTAAGTCATTTCGAGGTAATGTTAAAAATTGAAGTAAAATGATGAAAATGAAAAATAAAGGAAATATCACTTTCACTTTAAGAATTTAACATTACCATTGATTTCTAGTGTTACTAGGGTTGATATGTGTGAGGAAAATGAGAAGGGAGGCATGTTTTTCTTGGAGATTATGTTTTTGGAGGGAAACAACCCCAAATTTCCCTCAAACAACATAAAATAAATTGGTCAGTTTATGACATAATCGACAGATTTATAGAAAACCAATCAATTCCATTATAATTCGATCAGTTTATGGCCAGTTAGACCAAAAAACCAGTGGGGTCACTCAGAGAATTAGGTTTTTCAATCGGTTTGATGGCCAGGGCTAATGAACCATCCAGTCTGACCAAATTATGTTTCAGACCAACCGATTTGACCGGTTTCTAGTTTAGACTAGTCGGTTTGATCGGTTTCCAGTTCAGGCTGACTGATTTTGAATACTATGTGATGCAGGAGCATCCTACTCAAGAAAATCATTGTATATTTGGTTGTCTTAGGGATCTAATGTTTGATAAGGAATTTAATTTATTAATATTAAATTTGTATATTTTGAATTATTTGAGTGATAAATATGTGTGTGAGGTTTTTAATGTAAATATTATTAAATATGTGAGAATACGAAAGATATTAGACTTGTAAAGATCTCATGAAGATCTTAGGGATTAGAAGATCCTAGAATAGGGAATTAGTTGAGCTAAAAGTGCACTAAGAGATTTTAGGAATTATTTGAGAGATCTATGGAGAAGTTCATGGATCTAGAATTATCCATAATTATGTAATTGTTCCTATAAATGTAAGCCTGCATATGGGAAGAATATGTGGGTGTGAGTGTGTGTGAGAGTGTGATGAGATGTATAGAGATGCCATTTTAATGTTGGAAATTAGGCCATAGATAGAGGATAAATAAAATTTATGAGTATATATAGGTTGGGTGTGGAGCTCGATTTTCATCCTGATTCAGAGGTCTTTGTTTTAGTCAGATGTATACCCCACGAACACTGTACACCCCTCCATGCGGGGGGGGGGGGGGACTTAGTAAGGAGATGTTCCCTAAGAACCAAGAAGAAATGGATTATATGTCTAAAGTTCCATATGCATCAGTAGTTGGAAGCTTAATGTATGCAATGGTCTACATAAGGCCTGATATTGCACATGCAGTGGAAGTTGTAAGCAGGTACATGAACAATCCAGAAAAATAACATTGGATGGCAGTGAAATGGATTCGCAGATATTTGAGAGGTACCACAAATCAAGCATTATGCTTTGGTGGTTCAAGCATTGCTCTACAGGGATATGTTGATGCAGATATGGCATGTGATAGAGATAATAGGAGGAGCACTACAGGGTACGTATTTACTATAGGTGGAACAACTGTCATTTATATTTCAAAAATGTAAAGTGTTGTTTCACTTTAAACAATAGAAGAATAGTATGTTGCTGCTACAGAGGCTAGTAAATAAATGATTTGGTTACAAAGTTTTATGGATGAATTGGGTAAGAAGCAGGAGATGGGAAGGTTATATAGTGACAACCAGAGTTCCATTCATATGGAAAAGAACTTAGAATTTCATTCAAGGACTAAACACATACAACTCAAGTACCATTCCATATGATCAGTGTTGGAAGATGGACAATTGAAGATGGAAAAGATACACACTAGCCAGAATCCTGCAGATATGTTAACAAAAGTTGTAACCAGGGAGGAACTGAGATTTTTCTTAGTTTCAATTGGTATTCAAGTATGATGATGAAGATGAGAAACAACTAGGTGAAAAGTGGAGTCATTTTCCAGCAAGTGAAGTAGCGGTGGAATTGCTACAATGAGTCTCCAAGTGGGAGATTGTTGGGCGTGGAGCGTGATTTTCATCCTAATTCAGAGGTATTTGTTTAAGTAATTTGTATACCCTAGGAAGACTGTACGCCTACTATATGCCCCTCCACGTGAGGGGGGGGAGGGTGTGGGGGGACTTTCTAATCCCCACGACTGGGGGGTCCGAGGGCCAGTGGTTCCCCAGCAGGGGTTTCGGGGGCAGTGCCCCTAAAGCTAAAAACATATGTAAAATTGCCTTGTAAAATATTGTAATTTCGTAGTCAATCTGGGTCATTCATTAGGCGGATGATCTGACGATAGAAGTTATGTTTAATGTAGGGTTTTTTTTCCCTAGAAGGCAACCCCTCATTTTGTATGAGGGTATTGTATTATGGCTGTGTATCATATGTGTATTATGAGCAAGAAACAGAAAGGGGTACTATGAGAGAGAGTAGAGGATATTACAGCGGATATGTTGTATGTTGTGTATATTCATACTGTTGGATAATATAAAGGAAGGACTGGTTGCTAGGGGTGGATGTAGCCCAAATTGGGTGGACCACGTATATCTATGTCTCTCTTGTTTTATATATTTTCTGTGTTCCATTTCTCTGTCATATATAATTTTTCTAACGTACAAAATTTGTATGAATGAAATAATGTTCATGTTATATTGCATTGCCTTTGCATGTGTGTTTTGTCTACATAATTAACATAAGTGATGAACAATCATAAGAGTCTGTCATGAGCATGATTATTTAAGATATTTACGAAATTAATGAATAGATGTACCGTCTCGGATCAAGGTTAAATATACCTCTGTGGTAAAGTATACCTTTACAGCTCTTTTTTATTTACTTTTGTGATCTTAGTTGATAGTTTTTAGAGACATATTATTTGTCGATTAAAGTACTCTAGGTTTGGAAGTTCTACGAATTGATATCACAGGATTTCTGGTAAAGCAGAGTATAGACTACAGTGATGGAATTGTGCCATGGTTAGATGGTGGAAATCTTTTAAGAGACGCCGATTTGTGTATGGATTGAAGTCTTGTTCGAGATCTAATTAGGAGGTGGATCAAAGCTTTATTAAAGGTTGTGGCATAGAGGTAAGTCAAAAGTTTTTTCATAGAGTTTAATTGGAACAAAATTTTGATGTCACATAATTTAAAGGTCTTTGCAGAGTCCTGTGTGTTAATATGCTTTATGTATTCCCTTCTGCACTATTTGAGAAACGATAATCTACATAACTACCTGAAAAGAAATCGTTGAAGGGGATCTGTGAGAAAGAGAATCGCTTCACTGTGAGAAAATTTCTGAGTGGACTCAATGTGAGGATCGAGCTCCTCATATTATAGAAATGGTTAAATTTGCTCTGTGATGAGCGAGATTTAAAATCTAATGTAAATGAGAATTCTGGGTAAGAATTGTGAATGTTGAATAAGCAATCTACAAGTACCGTCAGATCAGAGGAGAAGTGATAACAACCATCAATCATTTGAAGAGGGAGTTATGTTCCTGATCCCGATACAAATGTTCTTTTTCCTGAACCAGCGGTTCAGTTCCTGTCCTAGAAGTTAAGTTATTGTTCCAGATTTTTATTCCTGTTCTCACCTCCAACGTACTCACACATCCAGCTATACTGAAGGTAAACGAACACATGGGTTCTGAGCAACAGAGGGTGGACATGCTCATGCGCTCCTTTAACCATGCTTAGGTTTGTTAGATAGCACAAAACTTAGAAAACTAAATCTTTCCATGTTTATGTATAACTAATATGAGCCCAGTAATAATGAAATTAACATAGATGGAAGGGTTCAAGTCTCTTTCTTGAGAATTATAGTGTAGCCTAGTGTTTTAGAGCTACCTATTGTGGAGTCATAGACCTGGTAGGTCATCACTATGGGTAAGACTTGTTGAATCATGCCTACATGCATTAGTGTGATAATCATGTTGTGTGTATCCCTTTTATGTGTTGAGAGGACATGACATTAGGTTGTGGAATTAATCACTGGGGTAGGTAGGGAAGTGGAAAGTGTTGAGAATTGCACATATTTCACTTAAATTGATATATAAAATTTTTCTGATTGATTTTGTAAATTTCAAAATAAGTTTATAATCTTTTAAGATTGATAAATGTTTTTTACTAAATTTCATATATAGATATATTTTTCCTTAATAATGTTAATTTTTTTTTTCAACCTCTACTTTGCGATACCGTATCCTTGCACATATTTGTTTATGTAATAAAAACATATTGTTAAAACACTAAATAAATTAATATATGTCAAATATTTAAAGAAAAATGTTCATACTCGTCAAATATTGAAACACTAAGAAAACGCTGATACTCATATCAAATATTGAAACACCAAGAAAATGCTCATACTCATATCAACAAGTTCATGAGCACATTTTTTTATGCAAGCTTGGACAAGCATAGCAAGTTCCATCAAGACTGTGATTGTGCGATTTCCAATCCATGTAGACAGTTAGTGCACATAGACATTGAATGTTTCTCACATTCTAGCTGCATTCGTACTTCCAATTTGTTGGGTTTCACAAACTGTCGCTTTCACGCACCTTTATTTTTGCTAGTGTCATTTTCATGTTTTTGGATGCTGCTTTCGTTTGCCTTCACTTTAATTAGTGTCATTTTCATGTTATATTTTCTCTGGCATGTGTTACTTTCACTATCATCCACATATCGCAAGAGTCATTCACACTTTAGCAATTGCCATCTTTTCACATGTTAGTTGTTGCACAATGTATGCATGCTTGTTCTAGTGGTTTCAAGGGGTTACCTTTGTGTGAATGAGATGGTCTAACAATGTAAACATCAGTCACACTCATTTCCCAAAGTATTTTATCGCACAAGTGCCATCACGATCGTCGCAAAGTGTACCTTTAGTGTCGCACTTGTTGTAAAGTCATCGCAAGGTTGTTTTCAACATGTCCAGATAATATATGTTGTTGTTTTGTCAAATTGTTTCTAGTGTGTGATCACTATCAAGTCATATCATTGTTCACATCAGTCTCTTCGGTCCCACACTTAGCCAATTTTCAGAAATTTCCTAGCGACCTAACCTCATTCGGCCTTCCTCAACTGTGCACTACGCAGTTCCAACCCTCAAGCTACATCATTTCCCTTGACACTGCACAATGCACAGTTCCTTCCTTCCAGTACTACGCAGTTCACAAATTTAATGCTCAAGCCCGACCTTGCCTCCCAAAATTGCGCAATTCATCTTCCTAGCCTGGCCTCAATTGTGCACTGCAAAATCTCTAGCTTCAAGCTCATGCCTTGAGCTCCTACACTGCACAATTGTGCAATGGCCCAATATCCTCTGCCTCCTAGAACTGCACAATTTTCCCAAGAAATGAAAAACCCCGCAGCTAAGCATACTGAGTCTAGAAACTGTGAAGTTTGTCTCCCCAGACCTGTCTAACCTATGCACTGCATAGTCTCAAGGTTCAAGCCTCATCCCTGATCTCTTGAATTTCGTAATTACGCAATCACATGGGCTCATCTTCCCTCCAAAACTTCTCAATTGGGTTAAACAGTGCAAAATTTCTCACCCTGTCACCTTGAGATCATATACTGCACATTTTTATTCCTCAACCCAACGTGAAATCCACATTGCGTACCCTCAAGGCTCAAGCTTCATCCTTGACTGCTTGAGCTATGCAACTACGCAATTACTGAGCCTCTTTCCTAAACTCTCTGTAGAAAATATAACAAAGAGATTCAAACTGATCTTGTAATGTACTAAAAAAAGATACTGAATCCTTCTACAATTTATGGAAACAAAACATGATTTCACAATCACATAATGGGTAAGAGAAAGAGACAATAAATCGCACAACATAATATGTATCTGGGGAAATCATACTACCTAAAACCCTGCTATATGTATATTGTATAAATTCAATATCATGAAACAATACAATGCTTTCTCTCAAAGAAATTCCTGCACTCTACCAATTGTCTCACTCTGATCTAGGAAAAATCAACCAATTACTTAGCCAATTCTCAGCCTCTTCTCAACTTGCCTTTCTCACACATTCTTGGATTAATTAAGCCCCTATTAAATAGGAAAATACTTCCAATTGATTGAGAAATGATTCCTTGGCCTCCACATGATTCTATAACCGACCTGTCTCAACTAGTCCTTGCTTAGAACTGAAATGCAACAAATATTTATAGAGAATTATCAGTTAACTGATTGATCACTACTTTTGAATTAAATCAGATTTAATTCACTTGACCTCTCACTAGCTCATCACTGAGTTAGAACTAGTTAAACTGATTTTAACTCAATTTCTTGAGTTAACTAATTAAAACTCACAAATAACTGTAATTGGACCCACTTAAATCATGGAAAACTCTACATGCATCCTATCTTACCCTCAACTCTAATTTCCTAAGCAAACTCAGTCATTCTTACTTAGTTAACTAATACAAGCTTTCATGAGATGAAATTACAATTTCTCTTCCAATTTAATTAAGGGAAAATTAAATCAGAAACCCCCTTGGGGTGCCATTTCTTGGTACCATTTCAACACTCCCTATCAACAAGAAATGGATTATATAATACCTTGATCCTACCTCTCTGGAATTCAAATTTTCTTCTTGCCAGTGCCTTCGTCAAGATGTCCGCATCCTGCTCCTCCAAGGGTCGAATGTACTATAATGACATAATCTGGCTTTGAACACAATATCTTAGATGGTGATACCATATATCAATATGCTTGGACCTGTCATGGAATATTGGATTAACCGAGAGTTTGATGCAACTCTAGTTATCACAATGTATCACCGTCAGATCCATCTGTTGACCAAATTAACAAATCAACAAGTATCTCCCTCATCTATATGGCCTCATATGGTGCTTGACTGGCAGCCATGTAATCTTCCTCTGCTGAATTGAGTGCAACCACTCTCTATTTCTTGTTGTACCAAGAAAATAATGCTAATACTATGCTGAAAATGCCTCCTGATGTTCTCTTCCTATCAGACGGGCTCCCTGCCCAATCTGCATCAGTGAAGCCTTGAAGCTTCACTCCCTCTATTCGCCCATACCATAATCCATACTTTGTAGTGCCTCTGAGATATCTCAACACATGCTTTCCCACCTTCCAAAAGAGATTGGTAGGCTTAACCATAGCTTGGCTAAGTTGGTTAACTGAGTAGCATATGTCTGGTCATGTGTTCACCAAATACATGAGTGAACCTACAAGCTACCTGTAAACAGTAGCATCCACTACTTCGCCTAAAGTAGCATCCTCCTTCCTTAAGTTTCCTGCAAGATGAGTCTCCATGGGTTTGTTGCCCACCATGTGGAACTTCCTAAGAATATCCTTGGCATACTTTCCCTAACATACAAATAGCACCCCATATCTTTGCCATATTTCCAATCCAAGGAAATAGTGGAAAAGCCCCATGTCCTTCATCTCAAATTCTCTTGCAAGATCATCTTTAAAATACTTTATGATTTTCTCATCACATTTCGGTATCATATCATCAACATAAATTACAACCATCTACAACAATATGATATAGTTTTGCATCCGCTTCACTCTTGGTGAAGCCCAAACTAGTGAAATAGTTGTCAATCCTAGTGTACCAAGAATGAGGTGCTTTCATCAGCCCATAAAGTGATATCTTGAGTCTGAACATATAAGACTCCCTATCTAAGGTCTTAAAATCTTCCAACTACTCAATGTACACTTATTCCTCAATAAATCCATTGAGAAAGGTTGTCTTTATATCCATCTAATGTATCTACCATCCCATCCGTGATGAGAATGCAAGGATGAATCTAATAGATAAGTACCTTGTGACTGGTGCAAAAGTCTCATTATAGTCAATCCCCTCCACCCGAGAGAACCCTCTTGCCAAAAATATAACCTTGTGTTTCTCCACAATCCCATATGTTGCCTGCTTCACCTTGTAGACCCATCTAGATCCTACAACTGACTTCCCCACTAGCCTTGGGACAACTTCCCATGCACCGTTTCTAATGATGGAGTCATACTCCTCAACCATGGAGGAAACCCACACTTGTTGTTGCACTACTTCCTCAAAGGAGAATGGTTCTATCTCAATACCGTCGATCATTAGAGCCATTTATCTAGTGTATCGCTCTGGGGGCCTTCTCTTCCCACATTGCGATGTGGGTGCTCCCACATTCTCTCTAACATCCAGTCTACCATTCTCTGTTGTAGAAATTTGAATAACTGATATGTTATACACCGAGATTCTTCTGATCACACACTATTTTAACTTCATGCACAATACATAATCTCTTCTACCATTGATCATTAATTGTGGAAATAAAAACAATCGCATGCGCACATTAAAACCATAAACAATCACACATATGAACACAGTATTTCATGGGAAAGCTTAAAGCTGAAAACCCCCAACTATCTGTATATTATATGTCATAGAGATCATGTAACAATCATTGTACAAAGCTCCTCACAAGCTCTTAGCACAACCTCTAATTGCTACACACTAATCAAGCTAGATCTAGCAAAACACATGCTCCAATCTCTGCCACATTGCTTTGCTTCTAATGCGCAATCAAGGTGTGAAAATGGCTCTGAGAACTCGGGTGGTCCAGCCTTGCTCGAGGCAACCCTCATTGGCATCTCCAATCACTAGTTGTTGCAAATCATGCAACAGTATAATCACAACTGATAGTCACACTGCTCTTTCACCTATCTCTTCACTGGTCTCCACTGAAACTGTCCATGCACTGAAGTTAACTGATGTATTCTTCAGTTGATTAGAGTTTATAATTAGTGAATTAATTAATAATTAATTCACACCACTCTCACTAGTGTATCGATCAGTTAGAATAGATACAACTAAAGCTCATTGTGTTTAACTCATTTAAAACCGGAACACAACTCCATCAAACTACCTCAATAACTCCACCAAACTGCGATACATGAGTTCCTAGCGGAAGTATCCATGAAATAGCTCCACTTAACCCTTAGGAATAATAATTCCTTGTCATCTCCTGTGCCACATACATGCATATTTGAAGTGCTCCAAGAGAATAAGATAATGTTTGCGCTCCAAATATTATTAGGCTAACTAGTACGACATATCTATTTTTAGACTGGCAATCTAAAAATAGATTCCGCCCAATATGTCTAAAAATAGAAGTCCATCTATTTTTTCCGACTTGACCAACCATCCACAAATAGCATCCTGCAACTCATAGAATCTGATTGACATCTCTAAAAATAGACATAGTCTAAAAATAGACTTGCGCCAAAAATAGCCTGCGGGCCCACTTAGTGAAGGCGACTTCTTTCCACTAAGCTCATCATCTTGTTGCAATCTCAACATTTGTTCCTTTTCTTGTGGCTGCTCCACATCCTGAGGTTCATCCTTTGGAGCCAAGAGCTCCTCAACTGAATGCAACTCGAGCTACCTCTCAAGGGACAATCACATGGCTTTGTCTTCATCAAATTTCACATCTCTTTTGGCGACTGTCATCCTGTGTGCTAGAAAGTACACCCGATAGTTTTGAGGTGTATCAATATACCCCGTAAATATCCCCAACTTTTTTGTTGTCTCTAACTTCTTCTTGGTATCTTTGGTCACATGGAAATAACAAATGAACAAAAAATTTTAAAATATGACACATATGGTCTCTTAATTGAAAAACCCTCCTCTGGTGTACTCATCCCAAGTATTCTATGAGGACTTCTATTATGCACAAATACTGTTGTATTGCATGCTTCCATGATGCAATGGTAGGCCTCAATCATGTAACATAGCTCGTGCTGCTCCCATAATCGTTCTATTCTTTCTTTCTACAACCCCATTCTGCTATGGGTTATGAGGTGTAATCAATTCTCTTTGAATTCCTTCTGAGGCACAAAAGTTCTTGAATTTGTTATAGATGTACTCTCCACCATTGTCACTCCTCAAGGCCTTCACCTTCTTCACTGTATCTTTCTCGACAAGTGCCTTGAAATAAAAAAACTTGGAGAACATTTGATCTTTCTTCTACATGAATAAAATCCAACACTTTCTTGAAAAATCATCAACAAAAATCACATAATACATGTGCTTTGTTGTGGAAGCTGTCGAGAACCACCCACACACGTTTGAGTGAACTCTATCAAGGATCACCTTGGTTTGAGTTTCCTTATCATGCTTTAGGGGACTTTTGAGGTTTAAAATGAGCCTCCTAAGTAAATTATAAAATAAGATTTGATTGCATCATCAAATTTTAGAGGGAAAAAAGTGAAAACTGCTTTTTTCAAACTCATCTTTGAGTACTATCATGTAGTCAAGTCAAATTTACTGACGAATACTTGAGATTAAAATTTAATTCCCCATCCAAGGAGTACCCATATTGCATACTTTTGATGGACTTTGCTACACGAAAAATGAGAAATACATCAAAAACGTGATTATAATAACATTTTTTCATGTATTTCTCCCTTTTCGTGTAGCAGGGTTCATCAAACGTATGCAACATGGGAACTCGTTAGATGAGGAATTAAATTTTTCATCTAACGAGTACTCCCACTCAAAATTTGAGTAAACCCTTAGGGAGATAAGTTGAAAATACAAGTTGAAAGAGTAGTTTTATTATTTTATTATTTTTGCTTTTTTACTACAAAAATGGTGAATCACCCCCCATGGTTGACATCATCATCTTGAATCCTATTGGGTTCTTATGAAGTTTATTTTGGTTGTACATTTTTCTTAGGAGGCTCATTTTAGACCTCAAAATTCCCCTAATGAAATCTGGCTTTGGTATACTTCTACAATGAACACCCTTTGCATGTATCTCTCTACGCAAGCGCACCCTTTGGAAGTCTTGTAGAGATTTGTTGCATGATACTCAAAGTGCTGCGGTGTAGATGACCCAACCTCCTGTGCCATAACTCACGGATGCCTCGACTTTCCACCTTCTCTACTTTACTGCTCAGTGCTGCATAGTCCTCTCCATCCAGTTTATGGAGATTCTTTACTTGAACCCAAATATTTTTCACCTATCCTGTGGCTTTGTAAAGAAGGAATTCCTTTCCTTCACTGAAGATCACATCATAGCCAATATCTTCCAATATAGAAAAAAATCGGAATTCTTCTTTAAACTAGGAATATACATGAAATATTTTAATGTGAGTGGATTACTTGACTCCCTCTGAAAGGTAACTGTAACTACACTAGTAGCGTTATACCTCCCATCGTCACCCTTCTCGATGTGCATTTGGAGATCCTTATCCTCCAAGCTAATAAAGAATTATTTGTTGCCGATCCTATGGAATGAAGCTCCACTATCCAAGTACCACACAAAACCCATCACTGATGACACTGTGCATGCGATGAGGGTGAAGTTCAACTCGAACTGTGAAGCCAATGCTTCACCCGCTGCTCCTCCTGAAGCTTTCTTTTTTTTCTTCTGTTGTGGAAAATTTGCGGCATATTTTCCATGCTCATGACATTTGAAACATTTTACCTTTGACAATTCTCGCTTCTTTCCTGCCTTGATGGTATCAGATTTAGAATGGGACGCCTTCCATTTTCCTTTCTTCACCTTGCCATCCAAGCCATAGTTCTCCTCATCATCAATCTTTGATGAGGATCCATCTTTGATGATCCGTTGAATTTATTCTTGTGCCATATCGGACCATAGTCGCTCCCAATTCAGCAACTTCTCCCTCCCATTAATAGAGTCCTGGTATCTATGCAAACTATTTGGAAGGCCTAGAAGAGCTAGGCTCACCAAATCATCTGAGGTAACAGTGATACCAACATTTCCAAGCTCCTATCAACACTAAGTGAACTTTATCAAGTATTTTTGGATCGTTTCACCCTTCTCCATTTTGATCTTCTAGAGCTTGTCTTTCAGCACAAAATTATCGTGGTCCCTACTATTCTGATACAGATCTGTCAAGGCTTTAGAAATCACATATGGAGTTGCATTCCCATGGAGACTCAAGATAGTATGGTCTCAAGCTCCCTCTAACAAGATCCTTCTCGCCTTTTCTACATTCTTCTTCCATGCATGAAGAAGTGAGAATTTGATGTTGTGGGATGCGATGAATGCCTTAAGTTCATTGTCCTAGAGCACTGCCTCCAACTTATCCTTCCATGCAATATAATTCGAATTTCATTCGAGTGCATATTCGAGTCTCAAGCCATTGAAAGACATCTTTATCTAATGATGGATCTCGAAGAATAAATATGAAAATTTGAACTTGATCAAAACAAACTTTGTTCTTCTCTTTTTATTTTGATTCCTAGCACTCTAATACCATGTAGAAAATATAAAAATGATATTAAAATGAATCTTGTAATTTACTAAAACAAGATACTGAATCTTTCTACAATTTTCGGAAACAAAACACGATCGCACAATCACATAACAAGTAAGAGAAAGAGATAATCAATCACACAACACAAGATGTATCTCGGGAAAGCACATTGCCTAAATCCCTGCTATATGTATATTTTATAAAGTCAAGATCATGAAACAATACAATGCTTTCTCTTACACAACATTTTTTCACCGTCCCTGCAATCCCCATCCCGCACATTGGAGGACCGTTTTTGTGACTTATATGAAGTGTCATGCCTTGCAAAAAGTGTCATTGCATCCCTTTCCATGAGAAGAACATTTCCTCTATTGACTATTCCTGGAACAGACTATAAAAAACACATGCTTTTGGGTTGGCGCTGACAGGAAGTTATGGCCTCGTGTTGATAAAGGAAATTAACACTGGGCCCCGTGCCCATTGGCGCTCTGTCTCAGTGAGTTTCCCACGCCGAGCTATTTTTGGAATGTTTTTTAAATATAGAAGTGAATTTTCCAAGCTAAATACTTCGTGAGCGAGTCAGCTTGGGTTTTTCGACTAAATAACGTCGAGCACCTTCATTTGGCTTCTTGTTTCCTCCTTTTGGGGAAACCTCCCAAAGGATAAGGCCTCCCTTCCACCATTTGAGGGATCCCAACCTCCTCCTCTCCTTCTATAAATTCACCTCTCTCACATAGATGCAACTAGATGGATAGGAATTGTTGAACATTTTGCTGAAACAGTCTGATATAGTTGGTGTGAGATAGAGTAGAGAGAGACCCCTGTTGAGAGAGAGCTTAGGCTTATTTCCTCGCCACGTCCAAATTCCCTAACGAATGCTCGAGACACATTTTTATTGGACCCGCTGAATGAGGCTACAACGTCAAGGCTCCAATTGTAATCTCTTTCTTTCTCTTAATATATACATTACTGATGTTTTGGTTCCCATCTTGTGTTGATGTGGTTTATCTTATGCAATACTTTTAATTCTCCTTAACTAATTAGCTAGTTATGAATGCAATTTTTGTCTTATATGCTGCTTTCATCCTTTGATATTTGTGCAGGTACCCAATTTCCATTGCTAAAGGATCGCGACGTGTCGGGACGAGGATCAGGAGACCATTGCTGCAGTTATGACAACCGCGTTGGATCACAGGTAGGACAATCTATCCCGACTCATTTCATTCATTAACTAGGAACCAACACATTAGCATGTCCTCTTGCTGCTAGACCCACCCTAGGGCTAGAAGGATCGCCTCTGTCCACAGAGGGGATTTACCTACACAACAAGTTGGCGACTTCGCTGCGGATTAGTGTGTGTTTGTCGTCTTGTTGTTTGTTGAGCGTTTGACTTGTCGAGTCGAGTTTGGTCGTTTGATTGCTTTTCTATTTTTCTTGACTTTCCTAACTATTTTAAACCATCATGTTCAATTCCAGAGTGTCATGTCTGACCTCTGCTCAGTGGTTTCATATTTTTCCCATGGTTTTCTAGCTTGGTGCAATTTTTCCTTGAACAGTCGCGCAAATTGGTGCACGTTGCTTTTTTCATAGGTGCACCAACCCTTGTTATGCACGGATTACAACCTAACAGTCGCGTCGAATCCTGTAGGATTTGATTTGACCTATTTTCTGAGTTTTTTTCAGTAGTTCTTGGCTTTGGATTGGTTATGTGCCTTGCAATTAGTCTTTTGAGATTTTTTTGACTCTGTAATCTTGGTCTTCTCAGTTGTTTTTCCATTATCTTAATAGTGGATTTTTGTAGCCCTAAGGTTTCTAGGTCTCTTGTGCTGTTTGTTCAGCCCTCTCCTCACTAAGCCTTTTGAGTTAAGTTCGAGTCGCTTTGATCTTTTTCATTTCAATTCGCTGACTGATTGTGTTAGTCTTTCTCAATTCTTCGTGTCTTTGGTTTTTTGGATGATCACTTTTGTTTTTGTTTGACTCTCCTTTTTGTCACTTTGAGCATAGATTACACTGCTCGTTGGATCGTTTTGAAATCCTTTTGTTTGCTTGGAAGAGTGCATCCTTGTTATGAGTGCGTTTTATGTTTGTATTTCATTTGATTTATTCATTTTAGATCTTTACATTCGTAGTGCTCAAAACTAGTGTTTGCTTTGATTTTTAGTGTAACAGTGCATTGTGTGCTTCATTCATCTAAAAAAAAAAAATTTGCATTCTTTCGCTTGAATCGAAAATGAAAAGTTCTTTTGCATAACTAGATCTTAGTGAACTAGGAACGAATTTTCATTTTCTTTTTTGGTTGTATTAGATGCATTAGTGAAACCCTTCTTATGTTTTCATTGATTGCTACTTTGTTAAAGTTTCCTATCCTTCTCTTAGCTAGCATTCATTGAACGGAAATGGTGTTTTTTTGCATGTAGTGTGCATTTAGGAATTAGAGATCACATTCGGTAAGGCCTTGAAATCGAAACATTAATTCAAGATCAACCTTAAAATCAATCAAATCAACCTAAGGAAGCATTGAAACCTAACGCACATATTTTAGAGGTCTAGGCTAGTGACGTGTTCCGACGTCGTTAAACCTAGTAACTATTGTTCGCCATCTAGCATTAGACAACACTAGTATGGAATTGTGCTCCCCGTATCATCGCGTATATAAAGGGATACCCTACTAGGTTGCAATCATTTATCCATAGGAAGCCGAGTCTGCCGCCCTGTAACTGTGATACACCGAACACAACATTCAGGGAGACTACCTGTACGTACATCAAGTCCTTGGTCATTTCGCTTTCATTTGATCACCAAGGTGTATATGGAAATTCATGAAAACTTGGTACACCCTCTTGCTTAGATTACCTGAGTAGTCATTTTGGTCTTTTCGTGACTCTCTAAAATTGAAAAGATCATTGAGCACTTGTCCTTTCACACTCATTCAATATGAAAGTGACTAGAGTCATATTTTTCCTGTTTCTCGACTCTTAAAATATGAAATGACAGAGTTTTGTTTCAGTGTCTTAAAATATTAACTACCCACGAAATATTCCTAGTTAAAGTTATCTTCCTTATTGTTTTGTTTTATGGTTGTTTCCAATGGCAACATTTTGTTTTAAGGTTGTTTCCTATGGCGATGTTTCCGAAGTTTACCAACAAAGGAATCCCCTCTGAAGGGAATCCTCGTCTTTTTCCTGCTTTTGGGAATGTTGGTGCTCCTTATATGGCAACATTATCCCTTCCTGGTTTAACTATTGGTTTTCCTATGTGGTTATTCTTAGCCTATGTGGTCTCGAGTATTCAGCCCTCTGTACAACCATCTCCTCAGCCTGAACAACATCATGTTGATTCTAAGGTGGACCTCTCTCCTTCTTTGCCTATTTCTTCGTCGTCTTCTTCCACTTTGCCTGGTGAAAGTCTGGAATCTAGTAACCAAGTGGCTAAGAAGAAAAAGAAGAAGACGAAAAAGAAGAAGTTAGATAAGAGAGAGGCCAACTCTGTGACTATTATGCCTCAGACACCTTCCCTTGATAAACCATCCAACCTTCCACGAAAAGTCAAATTCCCTTGCATGTTGTGCAAAGGTAATCACCTTCTTCAAGAATGCCTTGGCATTCAAAAGGTACTTGAAGTTTGGTCCGATGGAAGTCCACCACTACCTTTGGTTTCTGAAGTCATATTGGTGGCACACATTCGATTAGAAATGATAAGACTCATAAGAAACAGGGTAAGATTACAAATCCCTGTAAGTTGTGTGGAGGGCATCATCCCATTCACCTTTGTCCATACATGGATGAAGCCATGAGAGTGTTGGCAGCCTGCTTTCCGGTTGGTTACCAGAAGCTTTCGTCGAGCCCTTCACTAGTTGATTCAACGATCGTTCAAGATTCATCCTTGGTCGATCCCTTTCCATCGGAAATTAAAATTCACAAATCCATTCTCAACCAAACATTGTTCTTGGAATTGGTCGATCTGATTCCACATATGTTTCATCAGGTATTTTCCATCGAGAGTGGATCTCATCCCCCTCGCATTCTTCTTGTTTCTTCGGATTCCTCGGACTTGGATAAAGATCCTCCCATCCCTATGACTCAAGGAGTTGATCTTCCTTTTCCCACATCTGTGGTCCAGGAGGATGCTTCTCTTGCTTTGGTAACACCAGGGGATGACCATCTAATTTATATGGTACCCCTTCCAAGTAGTTTGGTCGCTTCCTTTGATTGGAGTCGATTTGCAGGATACCATCTTCTTTCTTAAGTGCCTTTTGAGATCACGGTATAGGCCTTCGATATGGTCGTACCTAGCACAATTATAGATGAAGGAACATCTGTTAATATTATATCTTTGACTATTTGGCAAGCTTTTGGTTCTCCACCGCCTGTGCCTGTTACACAGTATCTATTGGCATTTAATAGAGGAACTAGTCAACCATTAGGGATCTTTCCAAAGTTGTCAATTACTTTGGGATAGATGTGACGGTTGTTCCAGGCCCCTTGGATTTCAATTTACTCTTGGGGCATGACTATGTTTATGCCATTGGTGCACTTGTCTCTTCCCTCTTTCGTGTGATATGTTTTCCACACAAAGGTTGGATCGTGACCATTGATCAACTTTCATTCTTTGGTCTTGAGGTGGCAGCTGGCCCACCATTGTCTCTGCCAGATCTTTATCTGCCGGTTGTATCTTACCCACTATGGTGCCACTTTATGTGGCCACTTTTTTGTTGCCCTCATCCAGTGATAGTGCTATCAAGTACCATCTACTGGGGGCATTCGATCGCGATTTCCCAGATGTTGTTCTCCCATTAGATGTGAACCTCTTGGAAGCCATGACCTCTTATTCGTCATGATGAAAGGTCGTCAGAGCAGAGTTCATTTTCTTGTGTCAAGCTCCTTAAAAAAACAAAACAAGGTCGTCAGAGGACAGTTCTTTTACTATGTCAACCTCATTAAAAAATGAATTAGGTCATGAGGATAGTTCTTTTACTATGTCAACCTCGTTAAAAAATGAACTGGGTTCCCTTTTCAATTTGATTCTTCTGATTAGATCTCGTAAAATCTCAGTCAAGTATTTCTCTTGATCTCGTAATTGAACCTTCATTCCATCCACCTATTAGTAACTAGAATTCTACTCCGGTGAATGCACTGAAGCTTGGGGGGCATGTACCTCGAATTGAGTCACCATGCTGGGGGAATGAAAAAAATTTCAAGCATATTTTATCTTTGTTTCAAGCTTGTGTAAAAATGAAACCAATTTCAAGCAGAGGTTCCTGAGTTCAAGATGGTGTAAAAATGAAACCATTCTTATTTTACCTCTCATGATTACCATTTTATCAGCCTATTTTTCTAGATGAGCCTTGGTTTTCTCACTTCATCGTCCCCATATGCTTGGCTGATCATATGCCTTCACTTGATTGTTTTACCCATTCCTGAGGAACCGTTGTAATGAGTGGTATTGTTAGCCAGCCTCTTGACCTTTTCTTTTTCTGAGTAGTTCCACCATCACCGGAACTAATTGCTACCCTTGATGCAACTCGTTCCTCCAGGAGGAGTCAACTTTCAACTCTTTTCAGACTCTTTAAGATTGAAAAGATTAGCAAGAATCTTATCGTTTTGAACTCATTAAATGGCTGTGAAACGATATCTACCCAGTATATGTTTACCCGTTTTGTGAGTTGGGATAGATTATTTACAAAAAAGGAATACCTTAGCCTATCACGACTAAGAGGTTCTCTCAGACATAGTTTTCTACCTTTTCGGATCTGTGAGACTACCTACGAAAAGGGACTGTTGGAGTTTTCTTTTTTGTTTCTTTTCAAACTCTCTAAACATGAAAGATGTTGATTTATTCCTTTTTCAGACTCATTAAACCCTAAATGACATCGGAAACATCACCATGACATCACTGAGTTCCTCCTTCCTAGGGCTCGTAAAATGTACTAGGATGGATTTATCCGAAGGAAAAACTTAGATGACAAGCATATGCTATCCCCTTGAAGCTTGTTTTCCAAAAACAATTGGGGTACTCGCAAGCAATGGTGGGGGAATATGGAACCAGTTCTCAGTTGTGTCGGCAGTATGTCGCTCTTGAACATGACACTCATCTGCATTCAT
Source organism: Pinus albicaulis (assembly GCA_034641835.2). Classification (NCBI taxonomy): domain Eukaryota; kingdom Viridiplantae; phylum Streptophyta; class Pinopsida; order Pinales; family Pinaceae; genus Pinus; species Pinus albicaulis. The sequence goes on along the minus strand of CM076575.1, from coordinate 1,846,510,873 downwards.
GTCGGGTTGGGGACATCTCATTTCATCATTTTTGCCTCCATAGGTTTGGGTAATCTGTTTTGACCTCTCATTTTCTCTTTGCCATGTCATCATGACCTCAGATCCCTTGATGTTAAATAATTCCAACTCCGGAGTCGTGTCACTGATATGTTCAAGAGAATTTTCTGATTGCAGTTTTCAACCTCCCTCTGATCCTATTTTTTGGTCCCGATTCACTATCATCATGTTCCTCTGTCTCGTGTCGATGATGTGGGAAAAATTATGGCCCTCCTTCGACCGATTCACTTCCTTTCTACTTCAGCTCATTATCCAGGAAGTTAATCTAGAGACTCCCTTCGGGTACCTTGGAGCTTGCATGCTCACTGGCAAGTTCTTCACATTCGACGACAGGTCTACATAATTAGCCTTCGATTGAGTGATTCTACGGGTGTTCGATGCTAGATCACTGTTCACATTCCATGGATTGTACCTGTTATACCTTGAGATCAATTTTCATTATTGGTGGTTTCTTTCGTCCCTGTAAGTAACTTTCATCATTGGCTGGTAATCGGGTGATTTTCTTTCATGTTCAACTTCAGCTCACATATTCACATTCTTTAATTTGTACTTTTTTGGGTTGAGATGGAGCGCAAGACCCTTGTTTTTTTCTGATGAGATCCAAGCTGCGAGATATTTTAGTTTATCATGACTATATGCATGACTCTTTTGATTTGATGGCTGCGACCATACCTGAGTCTATTTGTTGATCCTTATTGCTGGATGGTTGTGTCCATACCTCAGATCTCAGTTTTTATGTACTATATTATGGATGGTTGCGCCCATGCCACATGTTAAGGTATCTAAGATATCAATTGTATTTTTACTTGCAGGTATTCCGACAACGGTGTTTGGTTCGAACGCGTTCTCTTAAAGCATTTCACTCCTCCCTCTTTCTTGGACCTCATGCTTTAGGGGGCATCTGTTACACAACATTTTGTCACCATCCCTGCAATCCCCATCCCTCACATTGGAGGACCATTTCTGTGACTTATATGAAGTGTCATGCCTTTTAAAAAGTGTCATTGCATCCTTTTCCATGAGAATAACATTTCCTCTGTTGACTATTCCTGGAACAGACTATAAAAAACACATGATTTTGGGTTGGCGCTGGTAGGCAGTTATGGCCTCATGCCAATAAATTATATTAACACTGGACCTTGTGCCCATTGGTGCTCTTTCTCAGTGAGCTTCCCACACCGAGTTGTTTTTGGAATTTTTTTTAAATATAGAAGCGAAGTTTTCAAGCTAACTACTTCGTGAGCGAGTCATCTTGGTTTGTTTGACTGAATAACATCGATCACCTTCCTTTGGCTTCTTGTTTCCTCCTTTTGGGGAAACCTCCCAAAGGATAAGGGCTCCCTTCCACCATTTGAGGGATCCCAACCTCCTCCTCTCCTTCTATAAATACACCTCTCTCACATAGATGCAGTTAGCTGAATAGGAATTGCTGAACATTTTGCTGAAATAGTCTAATATAACTGGTGTGAGATAGAGCAGAGAGAGGCCCTTGTTGAGAGAGAGCTTAGGCTTATTTCCTCTCCACGTCCAAATTCCATGACGAATGCTCGAGACGCATTTTGACTGGACCTGCTGAAGGAGGCCACAACGTCAAGGTTCCGGTTGTAATCTCTTTCTTTCTCTTAATATATACATGACTGATGTTTTGGTTCCCGTCTTGTGTTGATGTGATTTATCTTATGCAATACGTTTAATTCTCCTTGAATAATTAGCTAGTTATGAATGCAATTTTTTTCTTTTATGCTGCTTTCGTCCTTTGATCTTTGTGCAGGTACCCGAGTTCCATTGCTGAAGGATCGCGATGTGTTAGGACAAGGATCAGGAGACCGCTGCTACAACTACGAAAATCGCGTTGGATCACATGTAGGACAATCTATCTCGAATAATTTCATTCATTAACTAGGAACCGACACATTATTTTGTCCTCTTGCTACTAGACCCACCCTAGGGCTAGAGGGATCGCCTTTGTCCGCAGAGGGGATTTACCTTATTACACTGAAAATTGTCATCCTGACATTCTGCTATGTGTATGAGCTCATTATTACTCATACTTCTCCCTTTGCAAGTCTAACATATCAGTTCCTCATGTCAAGCCTTGAAAATCAGAGAAAAGTTCCTAAAAGTCTCCTAAACTTTGGTATCGCACTTTCTCGCTATCTTGCATGCGGTCCCACACCCAATGTTCAGCTATCCTGCGTACCTAAACGCACTTCATTCGTGTTAAAATTGCGGACCCCTATAAGATAAAAAAGGCGCAAGTAATTTCCAAAAAGCTCAATAAAAGTGAATTCTAAAAGCTTCCAGAAAATATCTTGCGGTAATAGAACCGCTCTTATGAGGTGCATGTATCCCTTACCTTATGGGGCTAACCCCTTGATGTGAGGAGCTTATCCCTTTGAAGGAGGATTCTATCCCTTCATAGTTGGAATAGAAAACCTCCTCTATTCTCCTATAAAAAGAGGCATTGGGTAGCCTCAAAGGGGGTTGAAGCTTTAGAATATTTGAAGTTAAGTGCTGTTGAGATTCAGACTCAGTTAATTAAGACTTTTGTGAGGAAAGATTACATACCTCTATTCATCTTGATTGGAGGAGTGCAGAGCTTATCAAAGTAAAGGAGATTCCTGCTTCGGACCCTGGAAAGTCCTGTGCAACATCAAGGCTCAGGTTGTAAGGATTTTCTTCTTTTGAAATTAATACAAATATACTCATTTTTCTCAATAAGCTCTCAATCAATGGTTTATTTCATAGATTCCTTGATCACTATCATAAGCATGGTTTATGATGATTTATATACAGGTGCTATGTAATATTTTTCTTGTTTGTGACTGCAGGTTTATGAGGAAAACTCCTTCAAGCGCGCGAGGGACAACAACGACTTCAAACAAGCACTGGACAAACGGTAAGTCCTTAACACCTCTATAGAGATTTTCATGGATCATATATGCTTAGAGAAAGATTAGTTTATTTGGTTGTTTGTTGCTAGATACTTTTAGTACTAGGGAGATCGGTCTTGTCTGCAAGACGGATTAATCCTCCAACATACCTACACAACACTTTCTCTCTCGGAGAAATTCTCGCACTCTGCCAACTGTCTCACTCTGATCTAGGAAAATTAGCCAATTACTTAGCCAATTCTAAGCCTTTTCTCAACTCGCCATGGTCTAGCATTCTTGGAGTAATTAAGCCCCTATTAAATAGGAAAATCTTTCCAATTGATTACACAATTCTTCCTTGGTATCCACATGACTTTAGAAATTACCTGTACAATTTTCTAATTATACAACTGATAGTTATCATCTCTTTAACCTCAGTCTCAACTGGGCCTTCCTTAGAACTGACATGCAACAAATATTTATATCGAATTATTAGTTAAATGATTGATCATTACTTGTGAATTAAATCAAATTTAATTCACTTGACCTTTCACTAGCTCATCACTTAGTTATAACTAGTTAAACTAAATTTAACTTAATTTATTGAGTTAACTAATTACAACTCACAAATAACTGTAACAGAACCCCCTTAAATCATGGGAGAACTATACATGCATCCTATCTGACCCTCAAATCAAATTTCCTAAGTTAACTTAGCCATTCTGACTTAGTTAACTAATAGAAGCTGTCATGAGATGAAATTAATATTTCTCCTCTAATTTAATTAACGGAAAATTAAATTAGAAGCCCCCTTGGGGTGCCATTTCAACGCTGTCACCCTGTTCCATCTCAGTCAATGGATCAATATGTTCCATATTTGACTAGGGGTTTATTAGACTAATGTCGTCTTGTCATGAGTGGATTGCAAATCGGGTACCCTATCATGCTATTGCAAGATGATGAATAAGGAGATGGAGAAGGAGGACACGCTAGAAGACACATATGGAGTTGAAGAGATAAGATGATCATCAGGAAAGAAGACGAAGGAAAATGGAGCTCTAACAAAAGATGAATATCAAGATCACATGGAAGACTCCTTATCTTCAAGTCATAAGGAGGAGGAAGAGTAAGAACATGTACCATATTTTCAAGAAGACACAAAGAAAAAATCGATAAGAAGGATAACTTGGCACTATCACATCATCATGTCGTCCATGTCATCAGTTTCATGTCATGTTCTATCACAAGTGATCATATTCCATATCATTATTGTGGATCATGTAAATTGTTATTTGAAATGTATTGTAAAGTGGAAGTCCAAAGGAAAAACATGGAATATGAAGAGTCATGTAAGTCAAAACATCATAGGGAGTCAAATAGTCGTGAGGGTAGTCAAAGAGTCACAAGGAGGATGAAGCATCACCCCTTTGTTATATATACACCCTCATTGTACGAGCAAAGAAATTTTCACCTTGGCTCCTCCCACGAGGCATTAGAGAGATAAGCTAGTTCTTTTGAGTATCAAGGAGTGGCTCCAACGCTCCACTACTAGAGCTAGTGGTGTTCATTGTATATATGTGTCTTGGAACTTTTACTTAATATCAGAAGCCCTATGGGCCAACACGTTCTTCATGCATGGATTATTGATATTTGTAATACTATTATATGAATGTTTGTAATTCATGTTTTCTTTCATCTGTGTTAAAGTAGTTCAACTATTTCAGTTATTTTGGCGCTTAACATATTGAGAATGTTTTGTAATTGCTATTATTGTTGTTGCATCCTTGTGGACTATTCTAGTGGATATTAGACATACCTTCCTTGTCATATTGATTTTAATGACTGTCGCATCTCTATGGACTATTCTGCTTGATGTTGTATGAACCCTTCTTGTTCATGTTTATCTCTACTAGGGTGGTATTATTACCTCTCTCTTAGAGGCTCACTTTTCCTCCTCTCCACAGTGAAAGAACTTTGACACACATGTGATCTAAAACTCACTAGGCACCACCCCCTTGCTTTTTGAAGGCACATTTTCACTCCTCTCTCTTTCTGACAATTAGATCCAAGGCATATATATAAGAATACATGGAAATCGAGCTAATATTATGGATGGGGCTCCTACTCCAAACAATGTGAGGTCTAATTGGGACTTCACATCGGGGAGACCCCTTGGTTGACAAATTTGTAGCACTGTCAATAGTGCCCTATCAAAATGATGAGAAAGAAATTATCCAAAGGTTCATGAGTGGATTTCCATTATTATTCAAAGACTGGATTGTGTTTGATGAGGCCCAGTCTTTGGAGGAAGCCAACAAAAAGTTAAAGCATTGTTATGAGCATTCAAAGTGCCACCCTGAATTAAACAAAACTAGAAAGGTAATGAGAAGACTAAAGAAAAATGGCCCAAGAAGCAAGGAAGATATCAATATGCATGTGAGAAAGAAAGTGTAGCTTCTCATAAGAAGTTTAATGTAGCTGAGAAAGCACAGGGGTTTCAACTTGGATAGCAACAAAATAAAGGAAACAACAAGGAATTGTTGACGTGTTAGATTTGTGGTAAAGACCATCGTAAGAAGGATTTTCCATTGTACCAAGGTGGAAAACCACAAATATATAGTTCTCACGACGCACAAAAAATTGGGGATGTTGGTCAGAACATTCCCAGGATCTATGAAAAACTTTATAATAGGAAGGAAATACCATCAAACATATATTATTGAGATGGAAGGTAAGATTCGTGATCAAGTTTTTTACATTTTGATTGATTCTGGATCTAATTATAGCTATATTAGTCCTAACCTAGTGGATAATTTTCGTTTGAATAAAAAAGTGCATGCAGAATCTTGGTTGGTGCAGTTGGCTACAAGGACCAAGAGAAGAGTTCATCACTAGGTGAGATCTTGTGTATTTGAGCTTAATGGCATGCCTACAACAACACGCCTAAGCATGCTTCCTTTGGGTTCATATAGCATGATTTTGGCATGGATTGGATATTACTCATAGGACCAAACTAGATTGTTATGAGAAGGCCATTGAGTTCCTGTATGATGATGGAGAAAAGAGAATATTGCAAGGAAAGAAGAAGCCTACATCAGTGAGAATGATTAGTACAACTATGCAAGTTAAGCGAAGCCACAGTAAAGGTTGTGTATTTTTGTAGTTCATATTTATAGTGATAAAGGGAAGGATGTTGAAGATGATGAAGTCCTAAGGAAGCATCCTTTCTTGTAGCAGTTCTATGATGTGTTTCCTACATATATTCCATAGCTTCCTCCTCATAGAGAGGTGGATTTCTCTATTGAGTCAATTTCGAGAGAAACACCAACATCTAAGGCAACATATAGGATGAGCACTCTGGAAATGGTGGAATTGATGTTGTAGCTTAAAGAGGTGCTTTATAAGGGATACATAAGGAAAGGTGTGTCTCCTTGGGGTGCACTAGTGTTTTTTGTAAGGAGGGTGGTACTCTCAGATTGTGAATTGATACATGCAACTGAACAAGGTGACTATCAAGAAACGGTACCCATTGCCTTAGATTAATTATTGTTTGATCAACTGAAGGGAGCAAAAATATTTTCAAATATTGATATGATATCAGGATATCATTAGGTGCACATCAAATAAGAAGACATATATAAGACTAAATTTCATACAAGGTATGGGAAATATGAGTTTGTGGTGGTTCCTCTTGGTCTTACCAATGCTCCAACTGCTTTCATGTGTTTGATGAACAATGTGTTCTGCCCTTATCTGGATAATTTTATGATAGTATTTGTTGAAGATATATTGGTATATTCAAAGAATGAGGAGGATCATGCAAATAACCTGACAATGGTTTTGAGATTATTGAGAGAGCATCAATTTTATGCCCAACTCAACAAGTGGTGTTTCTTTCACCCTTAGATTCATTACTTGGGACATGCTTCTTCATGAAGGGATAACAATGGATCTGGAAAATATTAAGATTATAATGGAGTGGTGGAGTGGCTAACTCTAAAGAACATGGACGAAGTCAGATAATTCATAGGACTACCAGGTTATTACAGGAGGTTCATCAAGAAATTCTCCAATATTGGTTATCCTATCACATCATTTCATAGGAAAGGGAAGCAATTTGGATGGATTGTTGAGTGTGAAACTATTTTCTATTAGTTGAAGCATTTGCTTACCAATGCTCCAGTTTTGAAGATTACAGATCCTGACAAGGAGTTTTTCATTTGTACAGATGCATGTAAGGAATGACTTGGTGGAGTCTTGATGCAAGAAGGGCGGGTGGTTTTCTATGAATCAAAGAAGTTGAATGAATAGGAGCAGAACTATGTGACTCATGATCTTGAGAGGGTAGCTATCATTCATACATTAAAGAGGTGGAGACATTATCTCCTTGGTAGGAAGTTCATCTTGATGAGTGATCATAGTGGATTGAGGTATTTGTTTGACCAACCCAATATGAATGCAAGGTAAGCTAGATGGTTTGCTACTCTTAGTGAGTTTGATTTTGAGATTAGGTACATCAAGGGAAAAAAGAATAGGGTTGCTGATGCTCTCAATAGGAGTGTGTAGGTGAATCATATTTCAGTTGTGAGCTCTTATGAGAAAGATTTACAAGAGTTGATATTACATGTAGGGGAGCATGATGAGAAGTACTAGCAACTGAAGCAGAGATTGCAACAACAAGGTGATAAGGATAAGGAATATCACCTCAAAACATATGGCTCAATCAAATTCAAGAATAATGTTTATGTGCCAGATGGAAGTGAGTTGAAGAAGCTTATTTTCAGAGAGTTTCATGTCAAGTCGTATTCAGGCCACCCAGCACATCAAAATACTTTCCAACAATTAAGAAGTTATACTATTAGCCGAATTTAAAGAAATAGATGGTTGAGTTTGTTGCTAAGTGATTCGATTGTTAGAAGGTGAAAGTTGAATACAATCACCCAACTTTTTTTTTGCAGCCTATTACGATTCTATAATGGAAATGGGAGGTAATTTCCATGGACTTCATTACATGGTTTCCTAGGAAATCAAGGCAACATGACTCCATCATGGTTGTGGTTGACAAGTTGAGTGGGTAGCTCACTTTATTGCGGTGAAATCTACAAATTCGTCTTGTGAAGTGGCTCAAGTCTTCATCAGGGAGATAGTGAGGTTACATGGAGTTATTAAGAGGATTATATCGGATAGAGATGCCAAGTTCACTTCCAGGTTTTGCAAGGAGTTGTTTGCAAGATTAGGGATAAATTTAGCCTTAAATACAACTTATCATTTGTAGACAGATGGATAGATAAAGAGGATTAATATGATTCTGGAGGATTTGTTGAGGATGTATGTAATGCATTAGCATATGAAGTGGGAGGAGTATATTCCACTAGTGGATTTTGATTATAATAATGAGTATCAGGAATTTAGGATTCCTTGAAGATGAGTCCATTTGAGACTCTGTATGAGCGAAGTTGCAATACTTTGGACCAGATATGTTGGGAGAGAAGGAGTAAGATCCAAGTTATTAAAATTAATTTAAAGGCAACACAAGACATGCATAATATTTATGTGGATCAACATAGAGAATTTAAGGATTTTTAGGTTGGGGGAGCATGTGTACTTGTGCATCAATCCCAAGAAGATCTCCTTGAGGGTTGAGTCATGTGCCATGATGGCAACTCGGTATTGTGGGCCTTTTAGGATCCTTGAGAGGATTATACTAGTGGCCTACAAACTTGCTTTACCAGAGTGAGAGTTCTAGTGAGAGCCACAATTCATATTGCAACGAAAAAAACTCATGCTCTAGAAGCAAGCAATAGAGCAAGTTAAAGTGTAGTGTAAGCACTTTGGGCTCGATGAAGCTACATGGGAGACGACTGATCAGATGTCAACATTATATCCTTCTTTATATTTTGGTTGAAATATATATATATATATATATATATATATATATATATATATATATATATATATATATATATATATATATATATATATATATATATATATTTATTTATTTATTTATTTATTTATTTATTTTCATTGTAAATACTGCATTGAGATGTGTTTATAAAGTTCTAATAAGCAATATTTTTTCCATGTTTCCATCAATTTTTCATTGTAAATACCAGAACGAGCTATCTTATAAAGCTCCAATAAGCAGTGTGTTTTGTTTTCAATGATTGTTGGTCATAAGTGTCATAGAACATCGATGATGGTGTTTTTGTAACAACCTTTGGTTGATATTCCATGTAAATGGAAATTCATTATAAAGGAAATAATAAGACCAAGTTCATGGGACACATATTCCAAGTTGAATGGAAGGAAAAAAATTAAAGTTGGTATCACTTGTGGTTAATTAATGGTTATGGAATTTGGCATTGGCATTGGAGAAAGGAAAAGGGAAATAAATGACAATTAATTCAAAGAAATAAGGAAATTAGGAGAAAATGAAGATGAAGAGACAAGAATATGCATGCAAGGGAAATTAGAGAGAAAATAAAGGAAAATGAAAGAAAATAGAAAAGGGAAAGGAAGAGACACTAGACATGACTGATAACAAGACATTTGAGAAACAATTGACAACTTTTGGTTCAAATTTTGATTAGTTTTAGTCTTTTACAACTTTAGTTTAGCTAAGGAAGAGATCAAACTCCAAGAGGAGAGGGAGTGAAATCATATGCATTTGAGATTCAGGACATGCCAACAACAACATATTTGAATTCACTATCATTAGGTGCATACATAATGTTGTTGGGCATGGATTTGTTGTACAAGCACCATTCTAAGGTTGATTTCTATGAAAATGCAATCGTGTTCCTAGATGAAGTTGGGGAGGAGGAGAATCCCACAGAGCAAGTGGAAGACCACTTTAGTGAGGATGATCATAGTGATGTAGGCCAAACACAGTAGAAAAAAGAGATGTATTTTGTATGTTGTGAAAATTTATAGTGACAAAAAAGATAATGAAAGCATCAAAGAAGAGGAGAGTGAAATACTAAATCGATGTCATGTGTTGCAACAACATAGGGATGTGTTTCCTATGGAGGTTCTCAGATTATCTCCTCACAAAGAGGTAGATTTTTTAATTGTGTTGATGCCTGGAGAATCACCACCTTCCAAGGCACCATACAAAATGAAACCTCTAGAGTTTCTTGAGATAAAGTTGCAGCTCAAATATATTCTTGGTAAGGGATACATAAGGCCAAGTGTGTCTTTATGGGGAACATCCATGCTATTTGTGAAGAAAAAGGAAAACACACTCAGATTATGAATTAAATAGAGATACTTAAAGAAGGTGATCATAAAGAGTATGTATCCATTTCCACAAATTGATGATCTATTTGAACAATTTAGGGGAGCAACAATTTTCTCGAAGATCGATTTGAGGTCGAGGTTTCACCACGTGCACATCAAGGAAGAAGAAATCCATAAGAATTCATTTCAAACAAGATATGTGCATTATGATTTTGTGGTGGTACAATCTGGGCTTACTAATTCCCCTACCACTTTCATGTGTTTAATGAACAATGTGTTGTGACCTTACCTAGAAAAAGAGCACGACAAGCACCTAGCTGCAGTTCTATAATTTCTCATGGAACATAAGATTTATGCAAAGCTCAACAAGTGTGATTTCTTCTAATCATAGATACATTATTTGGGACACATCGTCTCCAAGGATGGGATATCAGTTGATCCAGAAAAAATCAAGGCCATAATAGAGTGTCCAACACTGAAGAACATGAATGAGATTAGATCATTCATGGGCTTGGCAGGATACTATAGGAGGTTCATTAGAAAATTCTCCGAAATAGGCCACCTTATCACATCCTTCCTAAGGAATGGAAATAAGTTCAAGTGAAAAACTTAATGTGCAACAAACTTTGAGTAGTTGAAGCAGGTGCTCACCAATGCACTGGTGCTAAGGATTGCAGATCCAGTCAAGGATTTCATGGTTTATACAAATGCATACAAGGATGGGTTCAGTGGAGTCTTGATTTAGGAAGGACAAACAATTTTCTATGAGTCATGTAAGTTGAATGATCATGAGGAAAGCTATATAACTCATGATTTGGAGTTAGTTGCCATCTTGCATGCATTGAAAATGTGGAGGCCTTACCTCCTCGACATAAGATTCACACTCATGACAAATCATGAAGGTTTAAAATATTTGTTTGACGAATGTAAGTTGAATGTTAGACAAGCTCGATGGTTGGACATCCTTAGTGAGTTTGACTTTGATATCAAGTACATCAAGGGAAAATAAAACATGGTTTATGATGCCATGAGTAAAAAAATTCATTTAAATCACATGGAAACCATAAGATATTATGGAATGGGCCTAGTAGAGCAGGTTAAACATGCAAGGTTGTATGATGAGAGGTATCATCAAATAAATTAAAATCTACATCAATATGGTGAGTGTGGAAACAATGAAGAATATCATCTCAGAGATGATGGTTTGATTAGATTCAAGATTAGAATCTATGTAACGAAAAAATTGATTTGAAAAGGTTCATAATGGAAGAGTTTCATGACAAACCATATTCCAACCACCTAGGATACCAAAATACTATCATGGCCATTAAAAAGTTCTATTATTAGCCTAACTTGAAAAAGGAAGTAGCTAAGTATGTTGCTTGATTTTTGGAGTGCCAGAAGGTGAAAGACGAATGTAAACATCCAATAATTTTATTGCAACCCATTTCCATTATGGAATGGAAGTGGGAAGTGATCTCCATGGATTTCATTATCGGCTTGCCAAAAATCTCCAGGCAACATGATGCAATCATGGTGGCCATTTACAAATTGAGCAAGGTGGCTCATTTTGTAGCAGTCAAGTCCATCAATTCAGATAGTGAGGTGGCTCAAACCTTCATAAAGGATATTGTGAGGTTGCATGAAGTTCCCAAGAAAATAATTTCATATAGAGATGGTAAGTTCACTTCAAGGTTTTAGAAGGAATTGTTTTCAGGCTTGGGGATGGAGTTGGCCTTCAGTACAAATTATCATCCATAGATAGATGGGAAAATAGAGAGAGAAAACATAATCCTCAAAGACATGTTGAGGATGTATGTGATGCACCATCCAAGGAAGTGGGAAGAGTATCCTCCACTTGTATAGTTTTCCTACAACAATGGGTAATAGGAATCTCTATAGTTAAGCCCATTCGAGGCACTTTATGGAAGGAGTTTCAATACTCCTATCAACTAGAGTGATCTAGTGAACAAGGTCCTTATTGGGCCTGATATGCTAAAAGAGATGGAGCAACAAATGTTGATCATTGGGAAAAGGTGGCACATGACAGGAAGAAAAGCTATATGGATCAATATAGAGTGCATAAGGAGTTCCAAGTTAGGGAAGATGTTTACTTGAGAATTAGACTCAAGAAAAGTTCCTTGAGGATTGGGTGATGTGCCAAGTTGGCACCACAATTTTGTGGGCCTTTTTTAGCTACTTGAAAGAATTGAGTTGGTGGCCTGTACATTGGCCTTACCTCCATCAATAAAAGTCCATGATATTTTCGATGTTTCTTTGCTTAAAAGATATATATTCTAATTCCGTGATTGATTGGTTTGTGATACAGGTGGAACCATCTGTAGAGTTCTAGCTAGATCCACTATGCATTTTAGATCGACAAAGTCTCATGATTTAGAATCGAGTGATATGGAAAGTCAAAGTATAGTGGAGGCACTTTGGGGCCAAGGAAGCCACTTAGGAAATGGATGTTTCCATGAGGGAAACCTATATTTTTTTGTTTCCTGATTGAAGCAAATGTGTATACAATTGTAAATACTGTATATAGCTGTGAATATAAATATCCATGAAACAATACATGTGTTTGTAATTATGTCTTTTATGTTGTATGTGGACAAAGAACATTGAGGATGATGTTCCTCCATTGGGGAGGGGTTTGTGATAGCTCTAGTTGTTTCTTCTTATAAATTCCATGTAAACATTTCATGCATTTTGATTTTTGAATTTTAAAAAAATGGGCTAAGTATGGGACATAGATTCTAAGGGCCGAGGATGGTTACTTGTTGGGATGTTTAGTTTACTTGTTGTAAGAAAAATTAGACTATTTTGGACAACCATTGAAGGCTATTTGTTTTTATTTTAATGTATTGGTTTTCATTATTTATAGAGCTGCAAGAGAAGAATGCGGGCCCATGCTTGCTTGGAAAAATAAACAAGACATAAAAAGGACAAAATGAAGCAGGGGCTACGTGAGCATCTACGAAAGTAGTGAAGTCAACTTAGTAGAGAGCGCAAGAAGCATAAACATGATCAATGTGATGAGACACAAATAATACACTTAGAATGACAAGGGAGACAATTCAAACAAAAAAAGACAGGCAAAAATCTCAAACATCATACGAATAATAACAACTAGACTCGATCACTAAAAAATCAACACATACTCAGGGATGTTGTGAACAAGAAAAGAATTCACACCATAGGAAATAGGACAAACATCAAGAATTGAAAAGAAAACACATTTCTTGGACAACAAAAAATAGGTCATGCACATACCTTACTCTAGAAATCATTGGTGACTTCTACGGTAGCATAGGTTCTCAAGATTCTACAACTCTCAAAGAAGCTACCCATATTTTCGTTGAGAAACAGGGGTATGAGAGGAATTTTCTCTAAGTGAAGGTAAATATCAAAATGCCATGGTGGGGGGGGGGGGATGGAGGGTGGATATGGTCTTCTCTAGAGTCCCTTTATAGTTTGGGGTAGAGACTTAACCCTTGGATTCCTAGTAAGGGAAGTTTTGGAATCTCCTTTGCTCTTTTATCTGGTTTTTGATAGTTGTTTTAGATTCCCTTAATTGGGTGGGATCACTGTGATATATGTTCCAGGGTGGAGACGAAGCCTATGGATCCCCTAGAATAGATTAACTATTGAACAACTGAAGGGTGGAGGAAACAAGCTTGAGGATTCCCTGTACATATCGTTCACTGCTATTTGGTTGGTGGGTGGAGGTGGGAGGACCTCTAGAGTCCCTCTTTCAACCAACAGTTGGTATTCAATGCCTTGGGAAAGAAATCTCATTCTCTAGAATCTGTCTTGGGGGCAACAATTGCAAGTGAGATCTGGCTACAACTCGTTTATGGTTGGGCGAAGAGTTTTTGTCCCTAACTTAGTTTATCATCTTTAGTTTTAAATCAAGACAAGTCTCCTCTTATATAAATGTGTGCCATGAAATGTAGGTTTGTACTAGTTGAGAGTTGGGAGGTGCCCTAGAACCCATGATGAGGGAGATGTTGTCAATTAATTATAAACAAATAGAAAATAAATTACTATGCTTGTACCACATACTCTAACTAATACATGAAATGGCCTTTTTTTGGGCATTTTTTCTCGTCATTATTTCCCAAAATCTAGTAGAGATTTTTTATTTTTAAGAATCATAAGTTTAAGTTGTGTAATATGCAAAGTTCAAGTGACTCAGGGGTTTTTTTAGGGCGTTTAATCCATTTATGCATTCAAAAGTGCATTTTAAATTTAAAAAATCACAATCTTGCTCGAAGTTGTGTTGTCGGGTTTCCACAAATAAAGTGATTTTGTCTATAAAAGTAAATTGCTCCATGTTTGTACATTTTGAATGGGCCTAATGGTTAAAAAAATATCTCTCACAGAGTTCATAGGTTAAAAATGAAAGGAGTAGAGAAAATACATATCTGTAAATGAATCCATTGTAAAATGCCTTTGATCCATTTTTAGAGCATGGTAAAAGGGATTACATTTTATTCTTTATTTTATTTTTATTAATAAACCCTGTAAGTATGGAAGTGAGTGGCTTTAACACTTGTCATATGATAGATCATGATTTGTTATAATCTATAATGAATAATGAATTGTTATAAGTGATATACCACTTGGATACATACACATGTAAGCTAATTTTGACTTATCCATGAGAATTCCCCAAATAAAAAAAGTAGATGTTAATGATAAATGTTTTGTTTCTCACGTGATGAAGGGATGAACTTGGATGGAGGAATGAAATGGATCAATAGGGATCAACAATGACCAATTATTTTCTTCGTGACACACCATAATGAAGATGGACACTCCTCGGATGGATGAGACTTTTGTAGCCAACAAAATGCAATAATATTTCCAAGGGTTGTCTATCTAGAAGAGTTTACCACTGAAAAATTTAAGAGTTATATGTGATGTCAAAGTTTGAAGCAATGTGGAGTTAGATATTTTAGAATGATAAGGAGAGCCTGAAGATCACCGAGGGAGATGGCGGTAGTTAGGAATGAAAATTTAGGCATGGGAGCAATGACCAAGCACTTATATTTTACTAAGGTTTAGGGTAGCATGAACACAAGGATAAGAAAACCAGATTAATTTGGAGAGTTGGGTCGATGAGAGATCACATGAGTCAACGAAGAGCCCGCATTTAGCAGCAGCCATGGCTATCTTCTTGGCGCAATCCCCCGACGACATTGAGGCGCCCGTCACGCTTGACACCGTCTCCACCCAACTACACCAGATTCAACTCAACTTGGACACCTTGCGTGAGAAGAGGTACGATGATCAGAATGAACTAGAGGCTTACATTCACGTTGTTCAAAGCCTGCAGACAGAGACCATTGAGGCCCTGGAGAGCCTACGTCACATCTTGAGGCGCTCTCAAGATCACCTTCGTGCCCTGGAGTCTCAAATGGATCACATCACTACCACCTGCACTACCAACACCGTGTCTTCGTGGCTCCTCCACCAGGTCCACTGCATCCTTCTCCTTGAGGATAGGTTTGTTTTGTTTCTTGTTTTAGTAATTTTACGGCTTATAACCAAGTGCTTCAAATTCCTTCACTAGCACCTCGAATCCATGAGCATTGTTTGCCATTAAGAGTGAATGAATGTAATCGAGTCACAATGACTCTTGTAAATTTTATTTTTATGATGATAATATAATACCAATTTATTATTATTATTTTATCACGTGGTTGATAGTCTTATCAATTCAACTAATACTTTATACTTAATTTAATTTTATTAATTATTATTTAATTTAATTTTATTATTTTTTATTTTAATATTAAAATTTTTAAAAAATAAATTGTGTTAAAAAAAAAAAACCACCTAAATTTTATTAAGACTTAAAAAACCAATTACATTTGGTATCTCAAACATCATACGAATAATAACAAGTAGACTCGATCACTGAAAAATCAACACATACTCAGGGATGTTGCAAACAAGAAAAGGATTCACACCATAGGAAGTAGGACAAACATCAAGAATTCAAAAGAAAACACATTTCTTGGACAACAAAAAAGAGGTCATGCACATACCTTACTCTAGAAATCATTGGTGACTTCTACGGTAGCACAGGTTCTCAACATTCTACAACTCTCAAAGAAGCTACTCATATTTCCGTTGAGAAACAAGGGTACGAGAGGAATTTTCTTTAGGTGAGGGTAAATATCAAAATTCCATGGGGGGCGGATGGAGGGTGGATATGGTCTTCTCTAGAGTCCCTTTATAGTCTGGGGTAGAGACTTAACCCTTGGATTCCTAGTAAGGGAAGTTTTGGAATCTCCTTTGCTCTTTTATCTGGTTTTTGATAGTGGTTTTAGATTCCCTTCATTGGGTGGGATCACTGTGATATATGTTCCAGGGTGGAGGCAAAGCCTATGGATCCCCTATAATAGATAACTATTGAACAACTGAAGGGTGGAGGCAACAAGCTTGAGGATTCCCTGTACATATTGTTCACTGCTATTTGGTTGGTGGGTGGAGGTGGGAGGACCTATAGAGTCCCTCTTTCAACCAGCAGTTGGTATTCAATGCCTTGGGAAAGAAATCTCATTCTCTAGAATCTGTCTTGGGGGCGACAATTGCAAGTGAGATCTGGCTACAACTCGTTTATCGTTGGGCAAAGAGTTGTTGTCCCTAACTTAGTTTCTCATCTTCAGTTTTAAATCAAGACAAGTCTCCTCTTATATGAATGTGTGCCATGAAATGTAGGTTTGTACTAGTTGAGAGTTGGGAGGTTCCCTAGAACCCATGATGAGGGAGATGTTATCAATTAATTATAAACAAATAGAAAATAAATAACTATGCTTGTACCACATACTCTAACTAATACATGAAATGGCCTTTTTTTGGGCATTTTTTCTCGTCATTTTTTCCCAAAATCCAGTAGAGATTTTTTATTTTTAAGAATTATAAGTTTAAGTTGTGTAATCTGCAAAGTTCAAGTGACTCAGGGGTTTTTTTAGGGCGTTGAATCCATTTATGCATTCAAAAGTGCATTTTAAATAATAAAAAAATCACAATCTTGCTCGAAGTTGTATTGTCGGGTTTCCACAAATAAAGTTATTTTGTCTATAAAAGTAAATTGCTCCATGTTTGTACATTTTGAATGGGCCTAATGGTTAAAAAAATATCTCTCACAGAGTTCATAGGTTAAAAATGAGAGGAGTAGAGAAAATACATATCTTTAAATGAATCCATTGTAAAATGCCTTTGATCCATTTTTAGAGCATGGTAAAAGGGATTACATTTTATTCTTTATTTTATTTTTATTAATAAACCCTGTAAGTATGGAAGTGAGTGGCTTTAACACTTTTCATATGATAGATCATGATTTGTTATAATCTATAATGAATAATGGATTGTTATAAGTGATATACCACTTGGATACATACACATGTAAGCTAATTTTGACTTATCCATGAGAATTCCCCAAATAAAAAAAGAGTGATGCTAATGTGAGAAGAAAGTTTGTTTCTCACAGGATGAAGGGATGAACTTGGATGGAGGAATGAAATGGATCAATAGGGATCAACAATGACCAATTATTTTCTTCGTGACACACCATAATGAAGATGGACACTCCTCGGATGGATGAGACTTTTGTAGCCAACAAAATGCAATAATATTTCCAAGGGTTGTGTATCTAGAAGAGTTTACCACTGAAAAATTTAAGAGTTATATGTGATGTCAAAGTTTGAAGCAATGTGGAGTTAGATATTTTAGAATGATAAGGAGAGCCTGAAGATCACCGAGGGAGATGGCAGTAGTTAGGAATGAAAATTTAGGCATGGGAGCAATGACCAAGCACTTATATTTTACTAAGGTTTAGGGTAGCATGGAGACAAGGATAAGAAAACAAGATTAATTTGGAGAGTTGGGTCGATGAGAGATCACATGAGTCAACGAAGAGCCCGCATTTAGCAGCAGCCATAGCTGTCTTCTTGGCGCAATCCCCCGATGACATTGAGGCGCTCGTCACGCTTGACGCCATCTCCACCCAACTACACCAGATTCAACTCAACTTGGACACCCTGCGTGAGAAGAGGTACGATGATCGGAATGAACTCGAGGCTTACATTCACGCTGTTCAAAGCCTGCAGACAGAGACCATTGAGGCCCTGGAGAGTCTGCGTCACATCTTGAGGTGCTCTCAAGATCACCTTCGTGCCCTGGAGTCTCAAATGGATCACATCAGCTACCACCTGCACCACCAACACCGTGTCTTCGTGGCTCCTCCACCAGGTCCACTGCATCCTTCTCCTTGAGGATAGCTTTGTTTTATTTTTTATTTTTGTAATTTTACGGCTTATAACCAAGTTCTTCAAATTCCTTCACTAGCACCTTGAATCCATAGGCACTGTTCTCCATTAAGAATGACTGAATGTAATCGAGTCACGATGACTCTTGTAAATTTTGTTTTTATGATGATAATATAATACCAATTTATTATTATTATTTTATCACATGGTTGATAGTCCTATCAATTCAACTAATACTTTATACTTAATTTAATTTTATTAATTATTATTTAATTTAATTTAATTATTTTTTATTTTAATATTAAAATTTTAAAAAAATAAATTTTGTGTTTAAAAAAAAAAAACCACCTAAATTTTATTAAGACTTAAAAAACCAATTACATTTGGTATCTATCATTGATACCATATAATGCTCTTAATTGCCCCGAAAACGCTATCATATCTCTGATTATGGTGATCACAATATTAATATTAATTTAGAACATTTCAAATAACCGTCTCACAAAAACATTTCAAAAAAAGTTCAGAATAATTTACAAACAAAAAGATGATGGAGGCCTTGCATATGAACTGAAAAGTAATCATCAAAGTATTCAGATATTGGAGTTATGGGAGAGAGGTACACTCATATTATTGTTATCATATAATTTAAAAATTTTCAAATTTTAATATATTATTCTTTTATTAGAAATTTGGCTTTTGTGATCTATAAAATATATATAATCTTTTAGTGATAATCACATATAAACATAAATATTTTTAGAATCAATCATTATGATTCGTATTTTTTTAAAATATAAATTTAAATAAATTTAATTCTATTAAAATATTGTTTAACAATAATACACCACAAACCATTGTGATTCATATTTTTTTATAAATATAAATTTAGATAAAATTCATCCTATTAAAATATTGTTTAACACCAGTCAAAAATTCCAAATTCAAACATTTTATTTTTTGAAAAACTTAGACTCACACACGAATTAAATCTACAGATAAACTCATTCATAGAGATCCCTTTCGCATAGCATTGTCCACAATTCTGAAAGAAACGATGATCTACATGTTTATTGCAATATGCCTATCCTTTTAGCAAATTCAATGCTTTCATCAAAAATTTCTGGTAAGAGATACTTATAGGGGAAGCCCAAATCCAACAATCTTTTGGATGAAACAGTCACGTTCTGAAGAAAAGCATCTTCATTTGGAGATCTGTAATTCACATTATCCATTAATGTCATTAAGAAGTTGCTTTGCAAAACAAAAAGTATAAAATAATAAAAATGAAAAAATGAACACATAAATTGCTTACTGGAGAGGTGGACAGTATTGTGAATAGCGTTTATTACAGAAATCCGAGAGCTCGTTGAGAGAGAGATGTTGAGCAGAACATATATATCGACCCTTTGCAGATGGATGCTCCATCAACAATATGTAGGCATCACATAAATCGTCTATGTGGACTAGAGCAATGGAGCCCATGAGCCATTGGAACTCCTTTAACCATTCGTAACCTTCTTGACTCCCTGTTGCATTTTGGGATTTGAAAATTTTAAACATTTTATTTTACAAATTCAAATTTATAATTTCAAATATTTCTTACAAAATTCTCAATAAAATTAGTTAAAAAATAATAGAACTAAAACTAAAAAAAGATTAAAAACAAATATCTTAAAAATAATCAAAACTTTAAACCAATAGATTATGACCACCTAAAAAGCAAAAGCCATTTTTTAACCATGTTTACCAAATTCGAATTAAAATAAGAATTCAAATTCTATTTGATATAAAAGAAAATTATAATATAAAATTTAATATCTGATAGAGCATTATAGTTTTAGATATTGCCCATTTAAATTTGTCTTACTTTTATATTTTTTTTTTAGTTTTGAAGGTGAGCTTTTTGTGTGTGGCCATGGGTTCCTTTTATCTCGGTAGTGGCTAATCTTTTCATGGAGGACTTTGAATTCAAGACCCTTTCTTCAGCGTAGTTCCAATTTAGTCTGGCTTCATGGTAAGGAAAAGTTAGATCTCTTTTTCCATCATTTAAATATTCAACCTTGTTCTATTAAGTTCACAATGGAATATGAGTTTAATGGCAGTCTTCCTTTCCTCGACGTTTTTATTTCAAGAAAGGAAGATGGTTCTTTCTCCCATTAGGTTTTTTGGAAGAAGGCTCATATTGAGCAATATCTTCTCCCTAACTCACATCATTTCTCTTCTCAAAAGTTAGGTCTCTAGGGCGTTGAGAATCTCTGATGAATCTCACCTAGAAGGAGAAAAGGCACACCTCCTCACTATCTTTAGTAAGAATGGTTATAGTAGATCCAAGGGCCTTATAGCTTTTCTTAAAGCACAAAAAGGTCCTAAGAATGAAAAAGAGTCTAATAAATGGTCCTACAGAGTGCGTCTTTCCTTTATTCAGGGAACCACAGATAAAATCACTAAGATCCTTAAGAAGTGTAGTGTTTCTTCGTCTTTCAAACCCCTTAACACTATTCACATCTCTCTCAAATCGGCTAAGGATCCTGTGAACCCTAGGGATGGGAAATGTGTCTACATCATTCCATGCTCCTGTGGCACTCCATACATTGGTAAAACTAGTCAGTCAATAAATCAAAGGGTTTGTGAGCATGTTGCTCATGTTAAGCATGGAAGATCCCACTCCTCTGCCTTAGCCGAGCATGCAAAAAGACTAACCATCACATCTGCATCGAAGAGGATAAGGTTATTGCTAGGATTGACCAGAGGCCTTAGAGATTGAAAAAATACCTATGAATCTCAATAGAGCCATAGTTAGAATATTAGCAGGAATTGGATCCCTACCCTATATTCCTATAAATTGTTTTATTCTTTTTATTATCATCTTCTTTCATTATTTTCCTTATTTTAATTTATTTTTAAACATTTAATAAATTTATATATTTTGTACCATAATTATAATAAATAATATAAATAATTCTTTATTTCTTTTTTACCTAGGCCACTTTTTTCCTCTCTTTTATATAAAAAAAATATGTTTAAATCTAACATTAGAATAACAAAATCCCTCCAATTAAAAATTATAATAATTAAGAAATAGTAAAAAATATATAATATATTGAAATTATTTATTAAAAAATATAAAAACTTTAACATTATGGAATTTTAAAATTAAATAATAATAATTTGTTTATTATTAAATTTTTCCTTCGTAGTTTGTCCCTCTCTACATATATTTAAGCTCAATGTTTGAATCTTATCTCTGATCTCCTCTTGACCCGAGAACCAAACCCCCATTGGCTTTCCAACATAACATTTTATTAGTATTAATGAAAAAAAAAACATCAATTTTATTAGTATTGTAAATTTGGAATGTAAACCAAATATAATAATATGAATAACCGGGCTTGGTGATTCTCTATAGGATTCATTCCCTAGGGAGTTTGGAAAGAGCGAAATCATCGCATATTCCGAGGAGAAGAGAAACAAGTACACATGGTATGGAATATTATAATTGAAAATATACGCGAAACCATTTTGGTCGAACGCTGGTTGGAGGATGATTGGAAAGGTGAGGCTACAGAGGCGAGGATTTTAGATAAATTGAATTTAAATCCTCAGATGCTATCCCCATCACTATGGAAATTCAAACCAAATCTGGAGAATATAACGAAAATTTTTCAGCCACCACCAACAGGCTTTTTGAAGCTTAATTTTGATGGTGCCTCTAAAGGAAATCTAGGCCAAGTAGGGATAGGGGGAATATTTAGAAATTCACAAGCTTCCATTGTTCGAATCTATTCTTTCCCCATAGGATTTGCAACTAATAATGAAGCTAAATTAATGGCGATCAAAAAGGGTCTCCTTATCACAACAAGGGAGAACTATCAAAGACTCATTGATGCCCGGGCTACCTGCTTAACCCACATTTACACTCCCTTGTGTATAAACTGCCTTACAATTCTTAGTCCATTTATATAATTCCAATTTCATTTGAAACCCACAATCTCCACTCTTATGCATGTAAGAATAATGTACTTCGAGGTTTAGCCCAAATAATTTTAAATTTGGGTAATTCTAGCACTAAGCGGGAGCTTATCTCTTTCCAAGCCTATGGTTATGGGACCAAAAAATACTCTAGATTATAATTTTTTATACGGAAACAACTTCCATTGGGAGGTTTATTAATCATGTTCTAAAACCCATCTTGTAATAGGTTGAACAAACATTCGAATTTCAATTTAAACCCAAGCTAAGGCTTCGCTCTCATACCTTTAGAAAATGCGAGTCAACATTCGGCTTTTATAGACCAATGTAAGTCTTTGGTTCACACACTCACCACCTTACTTTACTTTCAACCTTGTCTTTTGTTTAGTGCCCAACATAATCACGGTTGTGGCTTTATAATCTCACAGCAACATAATATCAAAATGTATCATGTCCTCAAATCAAATATTATGAAACCTTATAATAAATCTTTAACTAGAGATTTAAATCCCAAGCGCTAACATACGTAATGATCCTTGGGTCCCACACTATGACTTACTATTCCACCTACCATTCAACAGTCCATCCAATTTGATGGTTCCAAGCTTGTTGTGCTCCAAAACCCAATTAAACGTCGATCCGACGATCATCGCGTAATTAACATGCACGAGGGTTAATCTTCAAAATTTACGTGAAACTCGTGGTTTTTTAATACCACCACTAAATTACGTGTCACGCAGAGATGCATATTGCGTTTTTTTGACAAAAATTATTTACCACTTTTAAAAAGTGCGAGATCGCTGGTTTTCAGTCTCAAACCCGCTTCCACTATTCAATGTCAGTTCCACCTCTCGATTCAAGGTTCGACCTTCTCAACCACTATTCCACTGCGTTTGAACTTAATTCGAGTTCATTCGAACCCTCAGTCTCCGCCTTGATACTATGAATTCAATTCGACTGATATTGATTTAAACAACATAGAGCCCATACCATATTAACATTGTGCAACAATCGGATGTCGATATCGTTGCATCCTCCATCGAAAGGGCTAAGTTTCATCGAATTACATGTATTGAAGTCGAATCACCTCTTTCCCTTGTGACTCAATATCATGGACCAGATACTAGGTCGATCTTCATTATTGGAAACCAAAGTTCCATTCAACTCAACCACAAAATCAAGGTTACTTTGATTCTTTCTTCATACAGGAAATAAATCCAAGTTTGTTTAATAGAATTATCAACGGAACTTCTAAAAACAAGATTCTTCCTTTTCATATACGCTGATGTACACTGAGTATGTATATAACCCAGCAATTTTAAAAGAGTCGAAACTCCCCCTCAAATGTACAGTGATTCACAATTTCGAGTCCTTTCAGAATACATTTAACTAACCATATATAAACTGAGACATGCGATTACAAGCCCTACAGGAATCGATCCTTTCAGTGATCGATTCATCCAATTTGGAAGCCAACTTAACCACACAGTCACATACCTAAATCCAAATTGACTCTGAAATTCTTCTGTATAAATAAAACTAAGTAATTACAACTTACTTCCTCTGTGGCCTGATCTTCAATACGCTGGCCTTCTATCCTCACTACTCTGCCTCTTAACTGATCTCTAGCTCTCTACCCCTACACTATCTTTCATGCTTACGTTTATGCAAAATGATGACTTGAATCGATTTAGGTTCCATAAATGCTCACCAAACCCTTAAAATTCCAGATTTCCTAAATTTAGACAAAATCCCTAAATTAACCGAAACTGATCCTAATTCGACTGTCCCTTCACATTCCTAACTAATCAGCTTCTCTCATGTTCTCCAATGGCTCGAGAACATTTACAACTCCTCACTATTTTATTCAAAAGACTAATAATTACATGAGAATTTAAAAACATAAGACCCCTCTACGTTTTATAAAAATACAAAGTATTTCTAGAGCCTAATGCCCCTGCATCACTCATAGTGGAAGGTGACTCTGCAATGACAATTGGAATTTTTCAAAAGCTTCAACAAGGAAGCAACTGGGAAAAGATCAGCAAAAGTTGGAGAACAACTAGACTAATTGAAGAAATTAGCAATCTTATTCGTCGAATAGGATATGTCATTCCAACCCATGTCCTGAGAGAAGGTAATCAAGCAGCGGATTACTTGGAAAATTGGGCTTGTAAAAATGAAGATCAGAGGCTGGATGTTAATTAGAACCACCAAGTTTGGAATGTGGAACTTTACCCTCTGCAGATCATATTGGGAAACGATACCCTCGATCGGGGTGATGATTAAACAGTGATCGTCGACAAGGAAACTAGCCAAGTGGCCTCTCCACTTCATGTAAATTAATGAACTCATTATGCTAGATATTATGGAGGCACTTGACCGGTAAGGCAGTGCTTCCAGGAAAGGAAAGACAGCCTGTGCTGTAAGAGAGTCGAAAGGGCAACACTAATCCTGCAAAATTCCACCAGTCAAAAATTCCAAATTCAAACATTTGATTTTTGAAAAACTTACTGTCACACTAAATAAATCTACATATAAACTGATTCATAGAGATTCCTGTCCACAATTCCTAAAGAAACGATGAATCTACATGTTTATTGCAATATGCCTATCCTTTTCCCAAATTCAATGCTTTCATCAAAGATTTCTGGCAAGCCATACTTATAGGAGAAGCCCAAATCCAACAATCTTTTGGATGAAACAGGCACGTGCTTAAGAAAAGCATCTTCAATTGGAGATCTGTAATTCACATTATCCATTAATGTCATCAAGAAGTTGCTTTGCAAAACAAAAAGTATAAAATAATAAAAATGAAAAAATGAACACATAAATTGCTTACTGGAGAGGTGGACAGTATTGTGAATAGCGTTTATTACAGAAATCCGAGAGCTCGTTGAGAGAGAGATGTTGAGCAGAACATATATATCGACCCTTTGCAGATGGATGCTCCATCAACAATATGTAGGCATCACATAAATCGTCTATGTGGACTAGAGCAATGGAGCCCATGAGCCATTGGAACTCCTTTAACCATTCGTAACCTTCTTGACTCCCTGTTGCATTTTGGGATTTGAAAATTTTAAACTTTTTATTTTACAAATTCAAGTTTATAATTTCAAATATTTCTTACTAAATTCTCAATAAAATTAATTAAAAAATACTAAAACTAAAATTAAAAAAAAATTAAAAACAAATATCTTAAAAATAATCAAAACTTTAAACCATTAGATTATGACAACCTAAAAAGCAAAAGCCATCTTTAAAACCATATTTACCAAATTCGAATTCAAATAAGAATTCAAATTCTATTTGATATTAAAAAAAATTACACTATAAAATTTAATACTAGATAGAGCATTATAGTTTTAGATAGTGCCCATTTAAATTTGCCTATTTTTTTTTTTTTTAGTTTTAAAGGTAAATTTTTTGTGTGTGGCTATAGGTTCCTTTTATATCGGTAGTAGCTAATCTTTTCATGGAGGACTTTGAATCCAAGGCCCTTTCTTCAACTCAGTTCTAACCAAAGCTCTGGAAAAGGTTTGTAGAGGACATTTGCTTAGTCTGACTTTATGGTAAGGAAAAGTTAGATCTCTTTTTCCATCATTTAAATATTCAACCTTGTTCTATTAAGTTCACAATGGAATATGAATTTAATGGCAGTCTTCCTTTCTTTGATGTTCTTATTTCAAGAAAGGAAGATGGGTCTTTCTCCCATTAGGTTTTTTGGAAGAAGACTCATATTGAGCAATATCTTCTCCCTAACTCACATCGTTTCTCTGCTCAAAATTTAGGTGTCCTCAACACCTTAGCCTCTAGGGCATTGAGAATCTTTGATGAATCTCACCTAGAAGGAGAAAAGGCGCACCTCCTGAATATCTTCAGTAAGAATGGTTATAGTAGATCCAAGGGCATTATAGCTTTTCTTAAAGCACAAAAAGGTCCTAAGAATAAAAAAAGAGCCTAATAAATGGTCTCGCAGAGTGCGTCTTTCCTTTATTCAGGGAACGACCGATGAAATCGCTAGGATCCTTAAGAAGCGTAATGTTTCTTCGTCTTTCAAACCCCTTAACACTATTCACATCCCTATCAAATCGGCTAAAGATTCCGTGAACCCCAAGGATGGGAAATGTGTCTACATCATTCCATGCTCCTGTGACACTCCATACATTGGTGAAACTCGTAGGTCAATAAATCAAAAGGTTTGTGAGCATGTTGCTCACTTTAAGCATGGAAGATCCCACTCCTCTGCCTTAGCTGAGCATGTAGAAAGACTAACCATCACATTTGCATTGAAGAGGCTAAGGTTATTGCTAGGATTGACAAGAGGCCTTAGAGATTGAAAAAATACCTATCAATCTCAATAGAGACCATGGTTGGAATATATATATATATATATTAAAAATTATATATTTCTTGTACACAAATTCTCATTCATGACACAAATTCATTGATTCGGACATAGATCTTCATTAGATGTAAGTTTTACAAAGTAACATTATGCATACAAATACAGTTGTGACATATTCACCAATGATCCAATAGGAGAAAGACAAGATGCTACAGTTTTCTCATTAAGTCTTCAAAATCAAAATGTTTTACATAGGTAGTAGAAATGCCAATGGCAAATAGAAATAGCAAATACAAAACAACTACAAGCCTCAAGGGAGTAGGTAGCTCATGAGTCATCAAAATCAGCATCACTGTCATCATCATGGTCACCACTGCTCTCCCTTGCTGCATCCTCCTCCTCTGTTGCCTGGCCCTTGCTCTCTTGAGGCTGTTGTCTTCCCTCAACATTTGAAGCTGTTGTTGCAGCCCCACTTCCAATAGAGGGAACACTTGCAGAGCTTAATGAAATTAGAACAAGAGGGGCATCTCCAATGGGGACATTCTTCCCCTTCCTTTGCCCCTTCCCTACTACCCTTGATTGAGCCATGAATGATGTAAACAAATAAAGAAAAAATGCACAAATTTGTAAAAAAATGCACATGCAAACTGCTATAATAAAAATGCAAAAAAATAGACATTTTTCACCTTCCTTTTCCCCTTCCCTATTTTCCTTTGCTCTTTGCTCCCACACACCCACAACAAACCCACATCGAGAGAGAGTTAAATGTGAAGTTGAAATGGGCCAAAACGACAATTTATGGGCCACATGGCACTCATAAAAGTCGGACAAGTGTCCCAAAATCAGGACACGATCAAGACACGTGGTGTCCTGATGGGACATGATCAAGACACGATTGTGTCCTGATGGGACAAGATGGGGACACGGTGGTGTCCTGATGGGACACGATGGGACACGACCGGAGAACATGTGCCCCACCGAATCATGTCAAATTAGACCAATTCGAGACACGACAAGGTTGAGAAACGAATCCAGTTTCATAGGTTTTCATTTATCCCTTCCTGTAGCTCTTCTTTGTCACGACTCCTCCGCTTATTGCTTTGCTAACCGATTGTCTCCCTTTGCTCAACAGGTTCTACTCTCCGTTGTGACTATGCCATGTTGCCATCGAATGCACCCCTGTCATGGAGGTGGCAGAGGCTCCCCCTCCCATGCTCCGACGCCTGGTTCGTTTGCGCACACTCTGTCCCTCTTAGTTGCCCTTGACGACCCATAGGTTTTCGACCCTATCTCTCTCTCCCCAACGCTCTCTTGCCAACTTCTGGTTCGTCTATCGGAAGAGCAGCACCGGGACATTGGCTCGAGAGGCAGCAAGAGGCTTCACAAGTCTACAATCTCGCGCTCCCCTTCCCCTCTACCCCAAAAATTCGTTGGTCTCTGTGTCAAAAATTTCGAGGACGACTCGGATGGCGACTGGAGCTTCCCCTTAGATGGCAGCTGGAAAAAAGAGGCAACTGCAGACAACATGGCTCGCACAACAATTCCAAGCAGCCCAAGATGGTCTCCTCTTCGACGCTGGAGCCTAACCCCCAACTCACAAAGGAGGACATAGAGACCCTCTCTGAATACCGTTGTTTCGCGATTGAGGAAAATCCACAACATGTGGACAATGATGCATAAAATCAATAGATGCAGTGCTTTGGCTCTCTTATATCTCAGTTTACATAGGCTCATTTATGTTATTTATGCTTGTAAACTTTGCTACTCCTCGACACATTAATGGCTGGTTTCCCCTTAAAGGGCAGCCCAATTTTTTATTTTTGGTAAAACTCACTTTGTATTTTTTACATTTTAATAGAAATTAGCCTAATTAAAAAAAACAAAAAACAAAAACAAAAAAACAAAACACATTCAATTATTTATGAAAACATTAATCTATTTAATGTAACATTAACTTAACATGTAAGAGTAGCTTAGTAGTGTACCCATCACCATCCATCCAAAATAAGATGAAGAGGATATGAGTGTTTTTATTCAACGAAGTATTTTTTAAAAAAATGTTTAATAGATTATTGTATTTTACTGGCTAAATACTCAATAACGTTATTTTATAAAAAATTAAAAAAATGCAAAATACCTGTGATCAATCCTAAAGTTTCTTCAATGCTGGTGGGTAGCGTAGGTGTAAGAGAAGGTCCGGCAACTAGGGATGGCGCTATGGTCACCACTTCAATGCCATGGTCCGACCCATATTGAAGAGCTGCTTGCTCTGATAATGTCTTCGACACATAATACATCTGAACATCAAAAATCCCATTACTCCTATCTCCATTAATAATACAAATAAAACTGCAAATTCAATATTCACAACAAATCGGAATTTACCCAGAAAAGTGGCTTTTCACGTCTGATGAGATCATCAGGGGTCCAGCAGGATTCGTCAACGCAGTCCCTGAATTCTCCATTGTCATTCAGCGGAGAAGCTGCGTTTATGCAGGAAGTGTATATTACACGGCGAACAGATTTTGCCTTTGCGCAAGCCTTCAAAATATCTAGAGTCCCTTTAACCTCTGCCTCCACAACACTTGTCTGTGCCTGAAAGACTTAAAAGAAGTCAACATTGGAATATGCCTATCCTTTTAGCAAATTCAATGCTTTCATCAAAAATTTCTGGTAAGAGATACTTATAGGGGAAGCCCAAATCCAACAATCTTTTGGATGAAACAGTCACGTTCTGAAGAAAAGCATCTTCATTTGGAGATCTGTAATTCACATTATCCATTAATGTCATCAAGAAGTTGCTTTGCAAAACAAAAAGTATAAAATAATAAAAATGAAAAAATGAATACATAAATTGCTTACTGGAGACGTGGACAGTATTGTGAATAGCGTTTATTACAGAAATCCGAGAGCTCGTTGAGAGAGAGATGTTGAGCAGAACATATATATCGACCCTTTGCAGATGGGTGCTCCATCAACAATATGTAGGCATCACATAAGTCGTCTATGTGGACTAATGCAATGGAGCCCATGAGCCATTGGAACTCCTTTAACCATTCGTAACCTTCTTGACTCCCTGTTGCATTATGGATTTGAAAATTTTAAACATTTTATTTTACAAATTCAAATTTATAATTTCAAATATTTCTTCCTAAATTCTCAATAAAATTAATTAAAAAATAATAAAACTAAAACTAAAAAAAAATTAAAAACAAATATCTTAAAAATAATCAAAACTTTAAACCATTAGATTATGACAACCTAAAAAGCAAAAGCCATTTTTCAAACCATGTTTACCAAATTCGAATTAAAATAAGAATTCAAATTCTATTTGATATAAAAGAAAATTATAATATAAAATTTAATATCTGAGAGAGCATTATAGTTTTAGATACTGCTCATTTAAATTTGTCTCACTTCTATTTTTTTTTTAGTTTTGAAGGTGAACTCTTTGTGTGTGGCCATGGGTTCCTTTTATCTTGGTAGTAGCTAATCTTTTCATGGAGGACTTTGAATTCAAGGCCCTTTCTTCAACGCAGTTCCAATTTAGTCTGGCTTCATGGTAAGGAAAAGTTAGATCTCTTTTTCCATCATTTAAATATTCAACCTTGTTCTATTAAGTTCACAATGGAATATGAGTTTAATGGCAGTCTTCCTTTCCTCGACGTTTTTATTTCAAGAAAGGAAGATGGTTCTTTCTCCCATTAGGTTTTTTGGAAGAAGGCTCATATTGAGCAATATCTTCTCCCTAACTCACATCATTTCTCTTCTCAAAATTTAGGCCTCTAGGGCGTTGAGAATCTCTGATGAATCTCACCTAGAAGGAGAAAAGGCACACCTCCTCACTATCTTTAGTAAGAATGGTTATAGTAGATCCAAGGGCCTTATAGCTTTTCTTAAAGCACAAAAAGGTCCTAAGAATGAAAAAGAGTCTAATAAATGGTCCTGCAGAGTGCGTCTTTCCTTTATTCAGGGAACCACAGATAAAATCGCTAAGATCCTTAAGAAGTGTAATGTTTCTTCGTCTTTCAAACCCCTTAACACTATTCACATCTCTCTCAAATCGTCTAAGGATCTTGTGAACCCCAGGGATGGGAAATGTGTCTACATCATTCCATGCTCTTGTGGCACTCCATACATTGGTAAAACTAGTCAGTGAATAAATCAAAGGGTTTGTGAGCATGTTTCTAATGTTAAGCATGGAAGATCCCACTCCTCTGCCTTAGCTGAGCATGCAGAAAGACTAACCATCACATCTGCATCGAAGAGGATAAAGTTATTGCTAGGATTGACCAGAGGCCTTAGAGATTGAAAAAATCCCTGTGAATCTCAATAGAGCCATAGTTAGAATATTAGCAGGAATTGGATCCCTACCCTATATTCCTATAAATTGTTTTATTCTTTTTATTATCATCTTCTTTCATTATTTTCCTTATTTTAATTTATTTTTAAACATTTAAACAATTTATATATTTTGTACCATAATTATAATAAATAATTTAAATAATTATTTATTTCTTTTTTACCTAGGCCACTTTTTTCCTCTCTTTTATATAAAAAAAATATGTTTAAATCTAACATTAGAATAACAAAATCCCTCCAATTAAAAATTATAATAATTAAGAAATAGTAAAAAATATATAATATATTGAAATTATTTATTAAAAAATATAAAAACTTTAACATTATGGAATTTTAAAATTAAAAATTAAATAATAATAATTTGTTTATTATTAAATTTTTCCTTCGTAGTTTTTCCCTCTCTACATCTATTTAAGCTCAATGTTTGAATCTTATCTCTGATCTCCTCTTGACCCGGGAACCAAACCCCCATTGGCTTTCCAACATAACATTTTATTAGTATTAATGAAAAAAAAAAACATCAATTTTATTAGTATTGTAAATTTGGAATGTAAACCAAATATAATAATATGAATAACTGGGCTTGGTGATTCTCTATAGGATTCATTCTCTAGGGAGTTTGGAAAGAGTGAAATCATCGCATATTCCGAGGAGAAGAGAAACAGGTACACATGGTATGGAATATTATAATTGAAAATATACGCGAAACCATTTTGGTTGAACGCTGGTTGGAGGATGATTGGAAAGGTGAGGCTACAGAAGCGAGGATTTTAGCTAAATTGAATTTAAATCCTCAGATGCTATCCCCATCACTGTGGAAATTCAAACCAAATCTAGAGAATATAACAAAAAGTTTTCAGCCACCACCAATAGGTTTTTTGAAGCTTAATTTTGATGGTGCCTCTAAAGGAAATCCAGGCCAAGCAGGGATAGGGGGAATATTTAGAAATTCGCAAGCTTCCGTTGTTCGAATCTATTCTTTCCCCATAGGATTTGCAACTAATAATGAAGCTAAATTAATGGCGATCAAACAGGGTCTCCTTATCGCAACAAGGGAGAACTATCAAAGACTCATTGATGCCCGGGCTACCTGCTTAACCCACATTTACACTCCCTTGTGTATAAACTGCCTTACAATTCTTAGTCCATTTATATAATTCCAATTTCATTTGAAACCCACAATCTCCACTCTTATGCATGTAAGAATAATGTACTTCGAGGTTTAGCCCAAATATTTTAAATCTGGGTAATTCTAGCACTAAGCGGAAGCTTATCTCTTTCCAAGCCTATGGTTATGGGACCACAAAATACACGAGATTATAATTCTTTATACGGAAACAACTTCCATTGGGAGGTTTATTAATCATGTTCTAAAACCCATCTTGTAATAGGTTGAACAAACATTCGAATTTCAATTTAAACCCAAGCTAAGGCTTCGCTCTCATACCTTTAGAAAATGCGAGTCAACATTCGGCTTTTATAGACCAATGTAAGTCTTTGGTTCGCACACTCACCACCTTAATTTAATTTCAACCTTGGCTTTTGTTTAGCGCCCAACATAATCACGGTTGCGGCTTTATAATCTCACACCAACATAATATCAAAATGTATCACGTCCTCAAATCAAATATTATGAAACCTTATAATAAATCTTTAACTGGAGATTTAAATCCCAAGCGCTAACATACGTAATGATCCTCGGGTCCCACACTATGACTTACTATTCCACCTACCATTCAATAGTCCATCCAATTTGACGGTTCCAAGCTTGTCGCGCTCCAAAACCCAATTAAACGTCGATCCAACGATCATCGCGTAATTAACATGCACGAGGGTTAATCTTCAAAATTTACGCGAAACTCGTGGTTTTTTAATACCACCACTAAATTACGTGTCACGCAGAGATGCATATCGCGTTTTTTTGACAAAACTTATTTACCACTAAAAAAAAGTGCGAGATCGCTGGTTTTCAGTCTCAAACTTGCTTCCACTGTTCAATGTCGGTTCCACCTCTCGATTCAAGGTTTCGCCTTCTCAACCACTATTCCACTGCGTTTGAACTTAATTCGAGTTCATTCGAACCCTCAGTCTCTGTCTTGATACTATGAATTCAATTCAACTGATATTGATTTAAACAACAGAGAGGCCATACCAGATTATCATTGTGCAACAATCGGATGCCGATATCGTTGCATCCTCCATCGAAAGGGCTAAGATTCATTGAATTACATGTATTGAAGTAAAATCACCTCTTTCCCTTGTGACTCAATATCATGGACCAGATACTAGGTCGATCTTCATTATTGGAAACCAAAGTTCCATTCAACTCAACCACAGAATCAAGGTTACTTTGATTCTTTCTTCATACAGGCAATAAATCCAAGTTTGTTTAATAGAATTATCAACGGAACTTCTAAAAACAAGATTCTTCCTTTTCATATACACTGATGTACACAGAGTATGTATGTAACCCAGCAATTTCAAAAGAGTCGAAACTCCCCCTCAAACGTACGGTGATTCAAAATTTCGAGTCCTTTCAGAATACATTTAACTAACCATATATAAACTGAGACATGCGATTACAAGCCCTACAGGAATCAATCCTTTCAGTGATCGATTCATCCAATTTGCAAGCCAACTTAACCACACAGTCACATACCCGAATCCAAATTGACTCTGAAATTCTTCTGTATAAATAAAACTAAGTAATTACAACTTACTTCCTCTGTGGCCTGATCTTCAATACGTTGGCCTTCTATCCTCACTACTCTGCCTCTTAACTGATCTCTAGCTCTCTACCCCTACACTATCTTTCATGCTTACATTTATGCAAAATGATGACCTGAATCGATTCAGGTTCCATAACTACTCACCAAACCCTTAAAATTCCAGATTTCCTAAATTTAGAAAAAATCCCTAAATTAACCGAAACTGATCCTAATTCGACTGTCCCTTCACATTCCTAACTAATCAGCTTCTCTCATGTTCTCCAATGGCTCGAGAACATTTACAATTCCTCACTATTTTATTCAAAAGACTAATAATTACATGAGAATTTAAAAACATAAGACCCCTCTACGTTTTATAAAAATACAAAGTATTTCTAGAGCCTAATGCCCTTGCATCACTCATAGTGGAAGGTGACTCTACAATGACAATTGGAATTCTTCAAAAGCTTCAACAAGGAAGCAACTGGGAAAAGATCAGCAAAAGTTGGAGAACAACTAGACTAATTGAAGAAATTAGCAATCTTATTTGCTGAATAGGATATGTCATTCCAACCCATGTCCTGAGGGAAGGTAATCAAGCAGCGGATTACTTGGCAAATTGTGCTTGTAAAAATGAAGATCGGAGGCTGGATGTTAATTAGAACCACCAAGTTTGGAATGTGGAACTTTACCCTCTGCAGATCATATTGGAAAATGATACCCCTGATCAGGGTGATGATTAAACGGTGGTCGTCGACAAGGAAATTGGCCAAGTGGCCTCTCCACTTCATGTAAATTAATGAACTCAGTACACTAGATATTATGGAGGCGCGTGACTGGTAAGGCAATGCTTCCAGGAAAGGAAAGACAACCTATGCTGTCAGAGAGTGGAAAGGGCAACATTAATCCTGCAAAATGGTTTCGAATCAGTTTAATCAGTAACAGAGGCAAAGGAACATCCATTGTAGCTTACGCATAGAGGAGTACAAGGACAGTAGCGATCTTCATCAGCACCAGGTTCCTATTTCTACTGGGGTATGTAATTTTCCTCCCTAAATCCATGATCATCATCAAAATAGGGGAAATGTATCTGGTTAGAAACAAGTCAGGAAATCCTTGCAATTGCTGTTTTGTATGGTCTGTGTTAGTTCAGTTACCAGTGGTCGAACCCTGCTTCCGTGACCCTTGCTATAACAAGTCCAATAAACTTCCGCCCGAAAGTAGGCGACGTCATCCTTGTTTAATTCTCAAAATCAAAGGTTTCATGGTGGTTTATACCGATACCCATAACGCTGATAGGAAGGTCTGCTGCAGTTTAAAAGGCTCCAACTGCATGTCTTGATTTTTGGTTGAAAATTTAAGTTTTACCGTCAAGGTCAACAGATTCAGTGTGTTGTCGAAAGCGTAGTTTAGCCTGGGGTCTGATAGTTGGGGAAGTCTTAGTAACTTGGTTAAAACACATAGGAGTCATTACCGCGGGTTACGGGACTGGACATCCCCTATTCTTGGTCATATGTGGTCTCAACTTCATCGCCTTCCAAATAGTCTTGGTCAGGCAACATTTGTTCATAGGTGCTTGGTTTTGCACTGGGGTCCCTATCATATGTTGTCTCCACCTCGTCGCCTTCAAAACACTCTTGGTATGATGCAACATTTATCTGTAGGTGCTTCGTTTTTCACTGGGTTCCTTATCATATTCGAACTCAGCGGATTCATATTATGGTCGAGGAGCTTCAGAACTGTCCAAAAGCTGTCTTGGGCATCAACTTACAAAGTTTAATTTTTATTTCCCTTTCTTATTTGATTGTTATCATTCCATAGAACATGCTAGCTAAAATCCAGCCCAGGATGGTCAAGAGGCAAACACGAAATTCGTCGGCCCAAACAACTGATAAAGGGAAACAGAAGATGGTGCAACCAGCAGAGAAGAATAGGAAAAGAGGGAGGAAAACAAAAGAAGAGGTGCTAATGAACCTCTCCACCACCTATTCACTTGGCAATTCATCACAGGTCAAATAGGAAATACATGGCTGGGAGAGAGAAATCCATCAAAATGAGGAAGACAATGATGCAAAGGCAGAGATTCTGGATTTTGTGATTGATCCCGACAATACTAGAGGCCGCCTATCTCTTTTTAACCAAACAGTCCACACATATTGGATTGTTAAATGTCTGATAGCCAAATCAATGCAGAGTTTTCATCCTACCAGAGAGAAGCTAGAACCAAAGGTCTTAGATCTACTGCAAGATATTGATAATCAACTGCAACACATCAAGGTTACTCAGTACCAAGCCACTGACCGCATTGGAAAAATTGATGATCGTATTGGAAGAATGGAGAAGAAGATTCAATTACTGCAACAAGCTGATATGCCAGGGTCCACTGCAAAGGATCCTGCCCCAATTGAATCTTCAGATGGATAGGAGTTTAGTTTCTTCCGTAGCATGAATTTTGGTTTTCTGCAAAGGACTATACATCCAAACAGTTATTTTGATAATAGATTAAATAGTGAGATAGCATATGAAACAAGAAGTAGAAAGAAAATTTTTCAGTTTTGGATGGCTTTTAACGCATTAAGGTGGCCAACAGACCTGGTTTCCTACAGGTAGGTTGAGGCCGCAAACTTTTTATCTTTGTAGCCTTCTTTTCAAAGATAAATAGAAAATAGCAAGGCACTACTAAATTCACAAAAAAAAAAACAAAAACTCAATCCAAATGTATTAGATTAATCTTTGTGAGATATTAAAGAGATGTAATAGATATTATAAAATTAATCTTTGCGAGATGTAATAGATATTATAAAATTTATATAAAAATTAGTTAAATGGGAAATTTATTTTAAATAATAATAATAATTATTAATTATAAAAAAAATTAAGATAAAAGTTAAGTAATATTTTTAATTATGGTCATTTATCCCATTTTATTATACACATTTTTAATTTATAAATAGCTTTTGTTACAATATGATATGCATAATAACCATATATCTAATATGACATGTGTTGATATGATATTTTTTCTAATTAATGAATTTTTGATAAACTAATTAAAAAAACGTAACTAATTTGGAGATGAGTCTTCACTCTTGATATATATGGGATTAGTCTAACTTATAGATAAATGATATTTTTTAGAACATTTTTCTGGTTAATTTTAATGAGAATCAGTAATAAATTTTTAAAATTTGAGTTTAAGTTGTTTAATTTGTGGAATTTGACTGCCCTATGTTTTCCAAGGGTGTTGAATCCATCTATGCATTCAAAAATGTATTTTAAGCAACAAAAATTCCCAATTTTTCTTGAGATTGTATCACCATTCCAATATGTATATACTACTATGAATATTCTAACATATTTCATGGAGGTTAAATATCTATCCTCCATCTAATAATTACTAATAATTAAATCAAAATTCTAAAAACTCATTCTGAAATAAACATAAATATGGGCATAACAATATCATATCGCATAGTAAATATTAATTTTTTTTTTCATTTGGGTTATTTAGATAAAGTTTAGGTTGGAGAGTTCTTTCATGTTTAATTAAAATACAATCTGTTGTTATTAAAAAATGTCTAAAATCAATTTAAATATTCTTATTATTATTAAAAATGTGTGAAAACAATTTAGATTTTCTTAAATATTTTATTTAAATACTTTATTTGACTAACCAATAATTCAGTTATCAAAACTGAAATTTTGTTTATGTTGGCAAAAATAAAAATTTGAAAAAATCTTTAAAAAAAGAAGTATACAAAACATTTAAATAATGTCAACCCATAAAAAAAAATTGCACGTGAAGAAATTGGATCCCTCTCGGCTCATGTTAGATCCGTATTTAAGATGAATATTTATAAATATAATGATAACTATTCGATATAGCATTCAATTGTTTACCCCGGATGCGGGTGCCTGACACGTCTTGTACAGGTGGCCACCTGGCTCATCGACGTTGGGGCACCTGGTTGAACAACATGGAGGCTGCATACCTTAAATAAGGTTGACAGGGGAGGATGCTAGCACTTTGCGGCATTCACTCCCCCTCCCTCACCCTTCACTCC
Source organism: Pinus albicaulis (assembly GCA_034641835.2). Lineage (NCBI taxonomy): Eukaryota > Viridiplantae > Streptophyta > Pinopsida > Pinales > Pinaceae > Pinus > Pinus albicaulis. The sequence goes on along the minus strand of CM076575.1, from coordinate 1,846,472,959 downwards.
TGCTAACTAGCCATTAATGGCGGATGGAACTGACAATCTCCATATCAGTTTTCATCTAAGTCAACTGACATGAGACACGAAAGACACAAGGATTCGAGTGTCAGGCACAGACACGTTTACCCCCAGAACAGGACATGTTATATATATATATATTAAAAATTATATATTTCTTGTACACAAATTCTCATTCATGACACAAATTCATTGATTCAGACAGAGATCTTCATTTAGATGTAAGTTTTACAAAGTAACATTATGCATACAAATATAATTGTGACATATTCACCAATGATCCAATAGGCGAAAGATGAGATACTACAATTTTCTCATTAAGTCTTCAAAATCAAAATGTGTTACATAGGTAGTAGAAATGCCAATGGAAAATAGAAATAGAAAATACAAAAAAAACTACAAGCCTCAAGGGAGTAGGTAGCTCATGAGTCATCAAAATCAGCATCACTGTCATCATCATGGTCACCAATTCTCTCCTCTGCTGCATCCTCCTCATCTGTTGCCTGGCCCTTGCTCTCTTGTGAGTCTATGACATATTTTCACAAGGGATATTTGTTATCTTGAGGCTGTTGTCTTCTCTCAATGAAGTTGTTGTTGTAGCCCCACTTACAATAGAGGGAACACTTGAAGACCTTAATGACATTGGAATAGGAGGGGCATCTCCAATGGGGACATTCTTCCCCTTCCTTCGCCCCTTCCCTACTGCCCTTGATTGAACCATGAATGATGTAAACAAATAAAGAAAAAGTGCACAAATTTGTAAAAAAAAATGCACATGCAAACTGCTATAATAGAAATGAAAAAAAAATAGACATTTTTTTCCTTTCTTTGCCCCTTCCCTACTGCCCTTTACTCTTTGCTTCCACATACCCACAACAAACCCACATCGAGAGAGAGTTAAATGTGAGGTTGAAATGAGCCAAAATGACCATTTATGAGTCGCGTGGAACTCATAAAATCCGGACAGGTGTCCCAAAATCAGGACACAATCAAGACACGCGGTGTCCTGATGGGACACGATCAGGACACGATGGTGTCTTGATGGGACAAGATGGGGACATGATGGTGTCATGATGGGACACGATAAGACACGACCAGAGGACATGTGTCCCACCAAATTGTGTCAAATTCGATCGATTCGAGACACAACAGGGCTGAGGAACGAATCCAGTTTCATAGGTTTTCATTTATCCCTCCTTGTAGCTCTTGTTTGTCATGCCTCCTTCGCTTGTTGCTTTGCTAACCAACTAGCTCCCTTTGCTCAGCAAGTTCTACTCTCCATTGTGACTATGTCGTGTTTCCATCGAATGCGCTCCTGTCCTGGAGGTTGCAGAGGCCCCCCCTCCCATGCTTCGGCCCCTGGTTCGTCTGCATGCACTCTGTCCCTCTCAGTTGCCCTTGACGACCCGTAGGTTTTCGACCCTATCTCTCCCTCCCCAGCGGTCTCTTGCCAACTTCTGGTTCGTCTCTCGGAAGAGCAGCATCGGGACATTGGCTCGAGAGGCAGCAAGAGACTTCACAAGTCTATAATCTCGCGCTCCCCTTCCCCTCTGCCCCGAAAATTCGTTGGTCTCCATGTCAAAAAATTTGAGGACGACTCGGACAGTGACGAGAGCTTCCCCTCGAATGACAGCTAGAAAAAGAGGCAACTGTGGATAACATGACTCGCACAACAATTGCCAAGCAGCCCAAGATGGTCTCTTCTTCAATGCTGGAGCCTGACCTCCAACTCACAAAGGAGGACATAGAGACCCTCTATGAATACCGTTGCTTCGTGATTGAGGAAAATCCACAACAGGTGGACAATGATGCACAAAATTAGTAGATGCAGTGCTTTGGTTCTTTTATATCTCAGTTTACATAGGCTCATTTATGTTTTTTATGTTTATTTCTGCTTCTTGTAAACTTTGCTACTCCCCGACACATTAATGGTTGGTTTCCCCTTAAAGGGCAGCCCAATTTTTTATTTTTTGAAAAGTTCTTATCGAAAAGGAGTTGGCTAGTTCAACAACCATATGTCCTAAAGCTCCATTAGGGGAATTTTGAGGTCTAAAATAGGCCTCCTAAGGAAAATGTACAATCAAAATTCACTTTATGAGAACCAATCACATTTTAGGGGATGACATCATCCCTAATGGTTGAGGTGGCATTGCTCGAGTTAAATGTATTTACTTGTCACATTCTCAATGGTGAATAAAAAATCATGGTTAACCATGGTAGTGCTCTAAGTACTTCTAAAGTCAAAATAAAGTACTCATAATAAATATCATTTCACACTTTTTGAATAAAAATTATATTATTGTGATTTCATATTTCTTAAAAGAAACAATGCATATCCCTATACATTTATTATATTAAATTAAATTATATTATTTTTATATGGTATATTAATTACATGTTATTATACAATTTAAATAATATAAATTTTAATTAATAGCATATAATATAATTAAGAATTTATAAATTTATATTTATATTTTATTTTAAGTTATTTAAGTGCATTAGTTGTTCAATGATAATAACGAAAATCTCATTCCTATTTATAGCCACATCAATACATTTTTTTTATTAATTTTATTTTGGTACAACTTTTGAATTGAATTTAACTATGGTTACATGGATTGTGGTGCAAAAAATAAATTTCAAATTCATAAATATTATTTTATTGGTTTAGTTATTAGACCTCAAAATTCCCCTAATAACTTTATAATTTAAAAAAAATTATTGATAGATTATTGTATTTGTGGAGTTGTCTTTAGTTAGACTTTTTGGAGTTTCAGGGGCCGGAATTCGGTGAAAAATATTGATGTAAAATCTTGATTTCTATTATTTAAACTGGTTTTTTCACTGTATATATGGATTCAGCATCCTAAAAAACCCCTAGGGCACTTCAATTGTGCAAAGTTACTCATCAAACTTCTATTTTCACTAAATTCCTGTTGGAATATAGAGAAATTAGACCGAAAAAAACTACCATAAAAGCCTTAAAAAAATCGCATTATAGACTACTCGATTGTATTTTACCGACTAAATACTCAATAACGTTATTTTACAATAAATTAAAAAAACGCAAAATACCTGTGATCAATCCTAAAGTTTCTTCAACGCTGGTGGGAAGAGTAGGTGTAAGAGAAGGTCCGACAACTAGGGATGGCGCTATGGTCACCACTTCAATGCCATGGTCCGACCCATATTGAAGAGCTGCTTGCTCTGATGATGTCTTCGACACATAATACATCTGAACATCAGAAATCCCATTACTCCTATCTCCATTAATAATACAGAAAAAACTGCAAATTCAATATTCACAACAAATCGGAATTTACCCAGAAAAGTGGCTTTTCACGTCTGATGAGATCGTCAGGGGTCCAGCAGGATTCGTCAACGCAGTACCTGAATTCTCCATTGTCATTCAGTGGAGAAGCTGCGTTTATGGAGGAAGTGTATATTACACGGCGAACAGATTTTGCCTTTGCGCAAGCCTTTAAAATATCTAGAGTCCCTTTAACCTCTGCCTCCACAACACTTGTCTGTGCCTGAAAGACTTAAAAGAAGTCAACATTTGATGGTATCTTGGATGGATAACTTGCAGATTTTTTTTTGGTGGGGTTAGATTTGATGTCTTGAGTTTATGTGGATTGCTGATTTTCTGAATATTTGACAGGGCGCATTCAATTGGAGCCTATCTCATTGAAAAATATTAGGAGAATCAGGAATTGAAATAAAAATGTCCTGTGAAATCAGATCATTTTTCCAAAAATATTTTGTAAAATATAAAATTACTAAACCTATTGTAAATTTAGAGAATATTTTGGAATTTGATTGCCAATTTATCAATCCTAATTATTAGATTCTGAAATCTATAATCAACATAAAAATTCCGAAATCCTCAATCAACATAAAAATATCTTTGAAGTATTGAGAAATTGTGAGTGATTGGTATTATTTACCTCTGCGTCTACGGTGAAATCCATATGAGTGGCTAAGTGAACAACGAAGTCACAGTCACTAAGGGCCGAATCGAAGCTACCCTCTTTTGTGATATCAGCTTTGAATAGCGTAAGCCTCCCTCTGGCTCCAGGGAGGGACAGAATATGGCGAGTTTTGCTTTCGTTCTCTACAAAAGCAATCCAATCAAAGAGACTTGTGATTAAGCAAGCAAAGCTACTGGTCAAGTTAAGGTTATGTTAAAATATCATAACAATGGCAAACCTGGGTCTCTGAAAGTGGCGTTGACATTGTATCCCTTTGCCAAAATATTTTTGACGAGCCAGGAGGCGATGTAACCTCCTGCTCCTGTCACACACACCCTGCAATTTTTTCCATGGTCACCCAACATCGTTTAATTCTTTCTTTAAACAACAATACTACAATATTAATATCAAGCAAGCAAAATATATGTTGAAGTTTATAGGAGGTACCTATCTCACATGAGTGAGTGAAAGACATGAGTGGATAAAGACTGATACCACTGGACGAGAAAGAAAGAATACCTCAATCAATCAATCACCCCTCAACGATGTGTCAATCAACCATAAGAATAGCAATATGTCAATCAATCATCAATCACCCATTTGCGTCAATCCATTATAATAATAGCAATCGTATGTCAATCAAATACTAATCATTTTCAATCATGTGTCAATCCATTATAATAATAGCAATTATATGTCAATCAAATGTTAATTATTGTCAATCATGTGTCAATCAATCATAGTAATAGCAATCATACGTCACTCTACATGCATTATTGGTCTTCTATTCGTCATTATTTATGTGTCTTTTCACTTTTGGCAATTTCTCAGTGTCCATCATACATCAATCTACATGCATTATTGGTTTTCTATCCGTCATTATTTATGTCTTTTCACTTTTGGAAATTTCTCTCTCCATAGACAACTCCAAATTTCATTAGTGGAATTAAACTACTCTATTTCTAAATAAATACAATGAGATAAACTCACTAATAATTAAGTGAAACTCATCTTTAAAAATAAATAATAAATTGACATGTAAAATATCAAGCCCTTATAATTTTATTTTTTTTTGCGCGCGCTGAAGCTTAGCCTGGCATGATGACCTAGGTCCCTCTGTGCGCTGCCTCTGCGTTGGGCCTCTTGCCCTGCGCACCTGCCTCTGTCCCTACTGCTCTCCGTTCTCTGTTTGCGGGCCTCGCTACTTACCACATGGGCTCCTCGGAGGCACAATCGGATTTGTCTGCAGCCATGACACAGGTCCTCGCCTTCGCTGATCTTATTAGCTCTCTGGGCCCTCCTAAGCCTCATCCCACCGTCTCTAGATTCGTGAAAAAACTGGATGGCCTGCAAGAAGTTGTTCTTCCTCCCTTGCTCCCACGCATGGCAGCCCTTTCCTTAGCTGAAAAGGGGTTAATAGGCCAGCTCACTGGGCTCTCGCCATCTCCAAAGACAGTTCAGAGATGGATCGAACGGAACTGGTCTGATAAAATCACTAGGAAAATTTCCGTCAGGTACTGTGGAAAGAGGTATTTTACCTTCCACTTTGAATCTAAAGAAGACAGAGACCCGATCTTCAGAAATGGGCCCTATTTCATGGATTCAAGGGGTCTTTATCTCAACAAATGGACCCCTGACTTTGATCCCGAACTCGACATGCCGAACATTGTCCCTGTATGGGTGCGCCACCCTCATCTTCCCCTGCATTGTTGGGGGGATGATTCGGTCAAGGCTATTGGGAATGCAATCGACACTTTTATTAATAGGAGCGAACTTAAGGAGAACATGCTCGCCTGCGCCAGAATTTGTGTTGAAGTTGATTTGGGCAAAGGCCTACCGGAAGCCATCAAACTCAAAGTGGGAAATTGGACACACATCCAGCAGATCGACTACGAGCAGATTTCGTTCAAGTGTAAGGTATATCATGAATATGGCCATTTCGCTAACCGCTGTTCAAAAAATATTGATATCGATAGTCAAGAAATAGATCAACCTTGGGAGACTGTTAAAAAAAAGAAAACTAATCCTACTCCAAAAACCAATCCTCAGGATGCTTCTCAACCCATCCTCCACCCCCCTCCCCCCTTCGGAAAAGATCCTTCCAATCTTCCCTCTACCTCTGCAACCCCCTCTTCAAACCTGCAATCCAACCCTTTCTCAATCATTTCTCCCCCTGACGACGATCCCCCTCCTTCCAACCCTCCCCCTTCACTAGATCCTCCCCCCACCTCTACCCCCATTCATGACCTCACCACACCTTCCCTAGGCTCGGCCTCCACCCGGATCACCAGGAACTCGACCAAGGAGCATGGAGCCTCATTGGAAACTCACAAGAAGCAAGGTCTCGGTAGAAAAACAACGAAATAACAACGGAATGAAAATGCCCAGAAAGACATTGCATTAGGAACCCAAAATCCTATTAAGAACTACATATTGGGTTAGAACAATAGAGACATTATGCAAAAGGCACAGGGAGGAAGAGCACCTCCTCAAATTGAATTCATGCAATGATGAAAGTCCTATCATGGAATAGCAGGGGTTTAGGGCACCCCTCAAAAGCTAAAACTCTCTGGGATCTTATAAACCAAGAACAACCAGAATTTATACTCCTTCAAGAAACCAAGCAGGGAGAAGCTGATATGAGGAAAATAATTAACAGAGAGAAGCAATATAAGGGCGCACTGTCAGATTCTAGAGGCGCCTCTGGAGGGCTTGCCACTCTATGGACAAGAAATACTTGGCAGCATAAATACACCACAACAACTCAAAATTGGCTCAAAATTGATTTAGAGAACATCACAACCAAGCAGAGAATCATTGTGTACAATGTCTATAGTCCAAATCATTACAGAGAAAAAGAGGTATGCTGGAATACTCTAAGGGACAATATGAATAATTAAGAAAACAATAATATCATAATGGGAGGTGACTTAAATCTCATTTTGCATGCCAATGAGAAAAGAGGAGGTTGCTTTGGGGATGACCCATGCAGAAGACATCTTGAAGATATAATCCAAGAACAAGAATTAGTGGACATCATCCCAAAGAACCACAGATTCACCTGGACCAACAGGAGAATCAGAAAAGACAATATTATGGAAAGGTTGGATAGGATCCTAATAGTAGACTACCTCCTTTCTCAATTCTCCTCTGCCACGGAAAATGTTCTCTCCTTCTTTGCATCGGACCATTATCCCATCACGCTATCACTAGCTATGCAATGTCCTCTTGGGCCCCTTCCTTTTCGCTATAGCCCCTTGTGGAATGACATCCAGGATGTCAACCAGCTTGTTCGAAAGGTGTGGCTCTTTCATATTGAAGGGTCGCCTATTTACATATGGGAGTCCAAATTAAAAAGGACTAAACAAGTATTAAAAGAATGGGTGAAAATGCACTACCAGGAACCAGATAAGATCAAAGTAGAAATCAAAGCCAAGCTGAAGAATGTCCATAACATCATCGACTCTCAAGGCACCAGTCAAGACATTCTAACTCAAGAAAAGGACCTCTACTGGCAGCTTCACAACATAAATAGGAAAGAGGAGGATAAATTGCGCCTCAAATCTAGAAACTTATGGCTTCAAGTAGGAGATAAGAACATTGCCTTCTTCCACAAGAAAACCACTATGCGCAAAGCCAAAAACAATATCTCTTCCATCAAATATGAAACAGGCACCACTCAAACTGATCCAAAAGCAATCAAGCAAGCGACCACCTTGCACTTTAAAGAGCTCCTCACAAAGAACAGTTTGGTTGAGGATTATTCGGATCTGCTCCAATACCTCCTGACCCTCTTCTTTGATGAGATTAATAGCTCTATTAATCAAGACATAACTGAAGAAGAGGTGGAAAAAGCAATATGTACCATGCATCAGGATAAAGCCCTGGGGCCTGACGGGTTCCCAATATCTTTTTACAGAGCTTATTGGTGCCTCATAAAAAAAGATGTCATGAAAATGATACAATAGGCACACCAGGAAAAAAAAAATGGGGGATATACAAACTCCACATTCCTTGCCTTCATTCCAAAAGAAAATCGACCATCCTCTTTTTCTAGATTTAGACCAATCTCTCTCTGCAACGCCTCAGACAAAATCATCACTAAAATCTTGGCCACTTGCCTCAAGCCCCACATAAACAATCTCATCTCGGAGAATCAAGGTGGATTCATATCTCAAAGACGGATCTCTGACTCTATCCTCCTCGTCCAGGAAGCCATCCACTCCAGCATATCTCGCAATGAAAAAGGCTTCATCCTCAAGCTTGATCTCGCCAACGCCTCTGACAGGGTAAGGCACTCTTTCCTTTTCGCTGTTTTGCAAAAATTGGGGTTCAATCAAAGCTTTCTCGAATTAATCAAGTCCTGCATCTCCGGACCTTGGATATCCCCCCTTATCAACGGAAGACCAGCTCCATTCTTTCAATCCTCAAGAGGGCTCCAACAAGGCTGTCCCCTTTCCCCATATTTGTTCATTCTTATGGTTGACTCCTTCAGTAGAGCTCTTGATCATTTGAGGCGGGTGGGTCTCATAACAAGGATAAAATATGGCAACGGAGTTCGAAACATGAATCATTCCCAATTTACAGATGATACATTATTAATGGGAGGAGCTTCCAAAATTATTGCTCAGCAGTTCAAAAATGTATTGGATAGATTTATGCTCTTTTCTGGAGGCCTTATCAATTTCAAGAAAAGCTGTGTCTATGGCTGGAATGTCTCTAGACAAACTTTACACAACATTGCCAGTGTTTTTGGGGTTCCATACAAGCTAAACTAGGACCACTTTAGCTACTTGGGCATGCCTGTTAGTGTCAATTTTTTGAAGGTTGAGATCTAGAATGTGACTACTGACAAAATGAAGAGGAAAGTGAATCAATGGGGCTCCTCTTGGCTTAATCACGCAATTCGTCTCACCCTCCTCAAATCTGGGTTATCCTCCCTCCCTCTCTATCAATTTACTCTTCTGCAAGCCCCAGCCAGCGTGCATCTAAAAATGGAGGCTATCATTAGACATTTCCTATGGCAAGGAGGAAAGCAAGACAAAAAAAAAAATACAATTTAGTCAAATGGAATCATGTTATCCAAGATCGGGAGCATGGAGGCATCGGAGTGCACTCGCCCAAACTCATGAATAAAACCTTTGGGGGTAAGATCATATGGAGATTAATCAATGGGAATCAAACTTGGTGGAAAAAGGTGCTCGAAATTAAATATTTAAATTCTCCTAGACAGCAACTTCTACAGCATGAAATTCCCACTAGACCGTGCACCAAAATCTGGTCCTCTTGCAAAAAAGCTATCCCCCTCCTTGCAGAAAACCTCTCTAAAGTTCTGAAAGGAGGCAAGTCTATAAATATTGGTCTGGATCGAATTATGGGATGTAATCCCATCATATAAAGACCAGGCACTCATAACATTCTTCGTCACTTGGACAACATGGGCCTCAAATCCCTGAATCGGTTTTCTAAATGGGACACCGAGAATCAATTGTGGATCGGATGTCAATTTCCTATTATCCCTCCCCCTCTTAAAGAAGAACTCAGAAATTTGCAAACTCATCTGCATGGTCTAGCTCCTATCAAGAAAAATTCCACTGATGGACTCCGCTTGGACCCTACAGGCAAAGCCTTCACCATCAAGTCTGCATATCAGTATCTTTGCAAAGAGCAGTATCCAGCTCCAATTTGGCCAATATGGAAAATTTCCTGGCAATCAAAAGCCATTCCAAAGATCAAATTATTCATTTGGACCTTACTAAAAGGAAAAATCATTAGTTCTGACAATCTCAAGAAAATGGGAGTCATAGGTCCTTCTATCTGGCCCACATGTCAAAACGTAGAAGAGACCATACCTCATCCCTTTATCTGGTGCCCCTTTGCCATCCACTGTTGGACTGACCTCACAACTCACTTCAAGCCTGATAGCAATCATGTGAGCTCGGTTGCTGAGCTCCTTCATCAATGGCAAAGCAGTTTGCCGTGGAAAAACAATAAGAATAAACTCTCAAGAAGGGTATGGAACACCCTCCCGCACGCTGCTCTATGGAATATATGGCTTTCCCAAAACAACAAGATCTTCTGAGGCAAAGAACCATCCCACAGAAAACTCTGCAACAAAACTTGGAGTTTAGTCCTAGAAACCATTTCTGCAAAAAGCAATCACAGAGTCGATCCCACTGATCTGAGTGTGGAAGAAAAAATATTTCTCCGCGACCTCTTATCCAGAAGTTATAGAAATAATCCCTCCCTCATTCCTCATTGGTTTTCTCCTTGGAAAATTTGTCTCAAGGAAAGCGCCTTCAAGGGTTGGATCAAAAACAGTGGCAGACCCACTCTTTTTTTTTTACGGGGCCTCGAAATCTAATCCCGACATCGCTGGTGCAGGGGGCAGCATTCGAAGCGAAACTAGGGATTTGATCTTATCTTATGAATGGAACGTTGGCTCTCTATCCAATAATAGAGCCGAAGCCCTTGCTCTCTATCAAGGATTAATTCAATTAAAAAATCTCAGAATCAACAACGCCATCATTCTGGGCGTCTCTGCTATTGTCATACAGTCCATAAATTGCAATCGGCCCACATCAAATGTAGCCCTTGAACAAATCCTCAACAGATGCCACATCCTTCTGAATGATTTGAAAGGTATCACATTATTTCACATTCTTAGATCTCTCAACAGAGAAGCAGATCACCTAGTTAACAGTGCCTATGCTCGATCTCCGGGTCACCTGCGTTGCAATGATGCTTTGTACCTAGCCCCTCCCCCCTAATCATGACCCTCGCTGCTCGTAGATCTTATGAGATATTCCTCTCTGCACCTTATGACTTCGCTTGTGCCCTCAGTGCCCCTTATCACTCCATCCCTGTGACTCATTCACCTTGGGCCTCCCCAAGCTTGATTCCTTCCCCCCTGCTCGTATCTATTTATTCTTCACCCCTCTGTATCTCACTCCACACTTGTTCTACTCCCTTGTCGAGTTTCTCAGTGTCCCTTCAATTCTCTGCACTCGGGCTCCTCGATGGTTTGTTGAGCGCTCTTCCTTCGCGTCCTCCCTTCTTTTTCCTCCCCCTCTCTATCCCTCTGTTGAGACTTCCCAGTGCCCTCCCAATTCTGTGCCTTCAACCTTTCAATCACAGCCCCAGTCTTTGTTTGTAGTTTGCAGCTTTTTTTACTGCCTCAGTCTTTTGGTTTGCTCAGAATAGAATGGCCAGAAGCGAAAATTGCTTCCATTTTATGGATTTGCAGGTGGAGCTCGAACAAATTCGTGCCCATCAGAAGACCATTGATGCTAAGCTGAAGAACGATGTCAAAGCCCTGGAGGACAGACACCAAACTGATTTTAATTTCTTCCTCTCTAGGGTCTCTTCTCTACAAGCTCAGTTTGACAATGTTTCGAACAAGTGTGCCCATGCCGAAGAGTCGGTCCAAATCCTGAAATACATGATTGAAAAATGCACTGCTCCAAGCACCAGCTCCAACAACATAAGAAATGAGGGGAATGAAGAGAATCCAGAGAATTCTACAACAAGGCAAATCAGTCACATAAATATAGACTAGTTCTCCTCTTCTTCTTATCATGTCTTTTAAATATGCACTTCTTCTTTCCCAGTTCATCCACATCTACAACTTCTCAGTATTTTTGTATCTCCTGAATATTAAAATCAAAAGGCATGTAATTCACCGCTGTGGCTGCACTCTTTACAGCATTACAAACAACACTTCTTGTAATCATGGAGCCTCAGCTCCCTCTCTTTTTTGAAATACAATTAGCAACCGATTTTGTCAAAAATAAATAAATATCAAGCCCCTATAGATTCAAACAATAAATTTGTATTTAATATATGTTAAAATAATTAGACACATACAATTTTTTTTTAATATGGATTTAATTAATTATCATATATATATTTTAAAAATAAAACCCCTTACTTATATTACCTAAATATTTATTGTTTATTATAAAATTTGGTTTAAACATATAGAAATAAAATAAATTAAATTATAGTAACAAGATTATATAATTTTATTAATATCAATAAAAAATCAATAATAAGGAATATATTCAACATATCGAAATATTTGGCAAGAACAAGGTCTTTTTAAAATATATCTATCTATACTTACACAAAATGTAAAACCTTCTCAATAAAAACATTATCACTACAATAAAACAATATTATTGTTCCTCGATAGGGTTGGTTTCTCCATTGCCACAATGTAGAATTACAATGAACAAAATACCGCAATTTACTTATCACTAAAACCTAAATTGACTAGATTATAAACCTTAATAATAACTTGATTTGAACTAAGCCACAAGAATTGGCTACTATTATTTAAGGGTGCCCATATCAATCTATAATGGCTTAGTTTTACTTTAATTTAGCTATATTTAAACTAAGCCATAGATATTGGCTACTATGTGAAAAATAATTTGAAAGGGATATTGAAATATTTAAAATGTTGGCTGGATATGAAGGAGATATTGAAATGGTTGTAAATTAGTGTAAATGTTTAAATGTGGATTTAATATGGGAGAGATATTATACTATTGGTAAAATGAAATTATTAAATAAAAATAATAATAAAAAAAACATTATATATATATATATATATATATATATAGATATATAGATATATATATATATATATATATATATATATATATATATATATATATATATATATATATATATATATATATATATATATATATATATATATATATATACTTTGAATCAACTTGCATAGATTTTTATTAATTTAGTACTTCAAATGGCCGCAGCCTTACATCTTTCAGTGCAAGTCTTACACATTTTATTTTTCCAGTTGTTGTTGATTTTCATGGTATACAGATTGTTTTTGGATCTCCTCCATTTATGCTGAGGTCTCCTTGGGCCAGGAGGAAACCTTTGTTGGCGAAGGAGTCTGCTTCTTTGTTTGATTCTCTGAGGATGTGGTAGCATTTGAAGGAGATGAACTCTTGGAGAATGTATCTGAACCTTTGCAGATTCTTGTTTAAACCAGCATCATTGAATTGCCCTTGCATATGTATCATTTTGATCAGGAGTTCTGAGTCTCCGAATGGTTGCAGCTCCCGGTGACCTCTTTCTATGGCTATTTGGAAAACTCATATACGGAAACCTCTGTGGCAAGGCTATTTGGAAAACTTTTGTATATGACCTCTTTCCTTTGCTTCCTTGCCACAGAAAATCCCTCATAATTTTATTTATTTGTCCTGAAATTGACTTGGGTGCCATAAGATATGATGCTTGATATATTGGCAGAGATGACAAAACAGATGTTATAAGTGTTAATTTGCCTCCATGAGATAGCCATTGACCTCCCCATGCTGCGATTTTGCCTTTGAGTTTTGTAATTACTCCCTCCCACAGGTTGACTCTGTTTGTGCCCAATGTTAATGGAAACCCTAGATAGTTGATTTTGTCCCATTTTGAGAATCCATTGAACCAAGTTGCTATACAAATTTTGAGTTTCTTCCTCCCCTGCATTCCAGCTATATACTGCGCTTTTCCTTGCGCTGATTAATGCTCCAGTTACTTTGCAATATGCTTAGAGAGTGTTTTTAAATGCAGTGGCTATTCTGGTTGAAGCTTCTCCCAACATGAGGGAGTCATCCGCGAACAAAGCATGATTTATTGCTTTGATATCCTTTGTAATTTTTAAACCTGGGGATGCTCCTGTTATCGTGTCCTGCTCCAACTTTCTACTCAGTGTGTCCACCATTAAAATGTAGAGAAATTGAGAGAGGGGGCATCCTTGCCTCAGCCCCCTCTTGGCTTGGAAGAAATCTGCTGGCCTCCCATTTACTAAAGGCGTTATCCAAGGACTGTTGGTGCATGATTGGATCAGTTTTACAAACTCTTGATCGAATCCAAAGGAAGTTAGTACTTGGTAGAGGAAAGACAGCTTAACTCTATCGAAGGCATTAGCCATATCTAACTTGATTAGCATGCCTTTTTCCTTTCTAAGAATGCTGGAGTGCATGGCTTCCTGGACTTGGATTACATTGTCCAAAATGTGTCTCCCATTGACGAAGCCCCCTTGCAAATTTGATATAAGTTTGCTCAACAGTGGCTCTATTCTATTTGCAAGAAGCTTTGCAATTATTTTATATGAGGTGTTGCACAACGAAATTGGCCTGAACCTATCAAACGAGGCAGGGTTTGTCTCTTTAGGTATCAGAGCTAGGAATGTTGACTTGGTTCCGCCACCCATTTTTGCTTTTTTCAAGAATCATTTTATCATTCTAATGAGATCCATTTTAATTATATCCCAACATATCCTGTAGAAATGAATGGTGAACCCATCTGGCCTGGGGGCTTTGTTTGGGTCGATGGACCAAATAATTTTACTTATTTCTTCTTCATTGGTTTGCTTCAATAATGCTATATTGTCCTCTTTGGTGACCAATGTTGGGATGTTCTTCAGGAATTCTGTGTTGTCTTCCTCACAATCATCTTCCTCTTTGCTGTAAAGATGATGAAAGTGTAATGCAGCAACAAATTTTATTTGTTCTATTCCTTTGCAGAGCCTCCCATCGGAGGTAGTGATCTCTGAGATGTGATTCCTGGAGAGTCTGGCTCTACATTGTCGATGGAAATATGTTGTGTTTCTATCTCCAGCTTCCAGCCAGAGGCTCCGGGACTTTAGTCTCCAATAATCTTTTTCGTTTCTGAAGGAGTGGTATGTTTTGCATTGGGCTACTTGCTCCTTTTCTACTTCTGTTTTGGTTATTTCCATTGTATCCATTTCTCTTTGCAGATTTTCTAAGTGCTGCACTACCTCAATTCTTTGGTCTTTAGGAGTATTTTTTGGGAGTTTACTCCATTCCTTGAGTGCCTTTTTGGTTATTTTAAATTTTTGTTCCCAAACATAATTGGGAGATCCATTGATTGAGGTGTTCCATGCCTTTCGGACCATCTCAACAAAGCCACTTTTTCCATTCCACAATGGGCTAAATCTGAATGGGATTGGCCCCAAATTCTCTTCCTCCTCTAGCATTAACCGGATGGGCTTATGATCTGAGGTAAGCTTGGGGAGAATGGCTGATGAGATAAGCCTCCTTTCCATCAACATTGTGCTTTGGACCAAGAACCTATCTAGTCTGGCAGATATATGATCTTCCCCTGTCCTATTGTTTGTCCAGGTGTAAAGCCCTTTTCTTGGTTTAAAGTCCAATAGGTCCCGTTGTTGTATCATGTCTTCTACTATATAAATCATCTGATATTTTCTGTTCCTGCCCCCTCTCTTCTCTTTTTCATTCATCACTATATTTAGATCTCCAGCTATAATTATATTGTTTGGGGAATTCAGTTGCAAATACTCAATTAATGTTTTCCAACAATCTTTCTTTTCAGAATATAATACTGGTACATATAAATTGAATATTTCAATGGTTAACTTACTTGGTATGTGCTTCAGCGCTGTAAAACACCATTGTTGTGTGTTGTGAGAGTTGACAAGCCTGAACTGATCTTCCTTCCACATCGTTGCTATTCCACCAGAGGAGCCCCTTGCACTTACTGCTTTTCCTGCATTCTTCTGCCATTTCTTTTTGTTGATCTCTAGTAGGGCTTCCCCTTCAATTTTTGTCTCTTGGAGCATTAGGATGTCTGCTGGTTCCGCTTTCATAAGATCTTTGACTGCTTCTACTTTCGTCGGATTCCCCAACCCTCTACAGTTCCAAGGGACGATTCTCATTACTTACTGTTCGAGGTGGTTGGGCCTCCTCTTTAGGTGGCCTTTTCCTTGTGTTTCTGCCAATTGACATTTCTATAGTGGGTTGACTTCCTTGGGTCTTTTTTCTTTCCGCTTCTTCCTCCCTCGCTTCTCTGCGAGACTTTCTTCCTGCTCTTTTGGCAGGCCTTTCTAAGATCTCATCCTCCGAGGAGCTTGGAGATTCATACACTTTGTTTCTTGCTATGTCTACATATGAGGGGGAGGGGACTACTTCAGGGGTTCCCGTTGTTTGCCCTTTCTCCTCTACTCCTTTCCCATTATGGGAGGGTCTTGATTGTTCGATGCTATTCTTATTTGCTTTCGGCACTTCTGTGACCTTACTGGACTCTGCATTTTGTGCTCTTGATTTCGAGATGGGGTTGGTGGTCCCGTCTTTTTGTTCTTTCCCTATTGGCCCGAGGTTGTTTTCCTTTGGTATTACTTTACTTCTAGTTTTTGTTGTCCCTGATTTTTGCACTGTAGTCCATTGTTCTGCTTTCACGTTCTCGCTCTCCTCTCCTTTTTTTTTTTTTCAGTGTCTTGCGAAGTGACCGTAGCTGTGACAGTACCAGAATTTGAAGGGTAGATGTTCATAGTCCAGCTCCTAAATATGTGTCCAATCTGCTGTAGTAAATTTTATTGCCTCTGGTAACCCTTCCTCCATATCAACCTCCACGCAGATCCGTGCGCATGAGTATTTATCTTTTCGGACAACTTGATTGATATATCTTCCCAGCGAGTTTCCAATAGCTTGAAATGATTTTTGATTCCAGCAATGTAAGGGGAGGTGAGGTAGATGGACCCAAACTGGAATGGTAGACGGCACGTCCTAGGTAGGGTCAAAGTCAGGGGTCCATTTGTTCAGGTAAAAACCCTAAGTCCCCATGAAGTATGGGTCGTTCCTGAAAATGAGATTTTTATCCTCCAGGCTTTCGAACACGAAGACAAAGAATCCTTTTCCTATGAAATGGCTCTTGATTCCTTCTGTTACAAGCGGTGTCCAGTTCCTTTGCACCCAGACCTCCACAGATTTGGGAGAGGGCCAGAGCCCTGTAAACTGTCCAATGAGTCCTCTGTCTGCAATATTGACTATCGATTTTCATGTTTCTGCTATTGGTAGCTCAACGATTGGGATGCAGTCCATCTTTTTAACGAATTTTTGTTGTGTCTCGGAGAGTGGTCTCTTGAGAGAACCAGTGATGAGATTCTTAAAGGCGAGAAATTCTGGCAGAGGAGGGGAAGGCTCGGCACCCCCGCTGACCTCCATTATAGCTAAAACTCTGTGGTGGAAGCTATGGCAGTGTTGTTAGGTTATGGGCTGCGCAGCGCAGTGCAGTCTCTTCCGAGTTACTTAAAAAAAAAAAAAAAAAAAAACACTATATTTACATTTAATTAATAAATCTATAAAAAAATAATATTTATAATAAACTTTCTCATATATATCTATATATATATATATATATATAACATATCTATATATTATTAGGATTTTAATAAAATTAAAAAGAAGAATGTTTCTAAAGATGACAAATTTTTATAAATATAAATAATACTATTAAGGACCAACATAGATCAATCTTAGTTATGGATCTATCGAGATTTGAGAGGAATTAAATCTCTCTCTATGTAAATTTTTTCTCAAGTTTTGCACTCAAAATGAGGATTACATCTAGAGATATTATATCTCTCTTAGTGCTTCAAAGATTTAGAATTAATATGTATCAATGCTAGAATAATAATATAAAAGGAAATAATGGTTGAAAGCACACTTTGTTTTCCCATCCACTTAGCTTCAATTCCAAGGGATGTGTTGTTATCTTTAAAATGTTAGCAAAAATAATGATTCAAAATGTAGAATAAATACTTAAAAGGAATTGAAAATTAAAACTTAAAACTTAAAATTTCCCATTAAATAATACCTCCAGCGATTGATGAATTATACTATGTAGAAAAAGTAATTTTGAAGAGATGAAATTTGTACAAAGATCAACACTTCCAGAAGTGCTCCAACGAATGGTTTATTGCAGATTCTTCAAGGAAATGAAACAGACTTTAATAAAACTATAACATAGCAGCCAGAGCCTTGAGATTTCTTCTCCACGTTCACTTTTCTGCAATGAAGCCTCCTTAACGTAGCCACTACACATCACTGTGTCCTCAATACCAACACTAAAGAAAATTTGAAGGCACTTCCAAGCTCTCCTCTCTCTAACTTGATGGTGTAAGGCTGAAGGGGATTGAGTTAGTGAGCTTGAGGACCAAACAGAAGAATTTATAGCCAAGCTTCCATCAAGCTTCTGTTGGTTATTCGTTAAGTGTTCCACAAATCATGGTAGATAACTATAATGGGAGTAACGGATCACTTCAGAAGCTCCCAAAAAGAAATTAATTAACTTCAGTTGATTTCCTAATTTAAGGAAATAACTGCAGTTGGTTTCCATAATTAAGGAAACAACTGCAGATTAGTTTCCAAAAATCGCACGTTGGGAGAGGGAGCTTAACATTCTCCCACTTGGTCCATACTTCCAATCTTAATTTCTCATCTTAAAACCCATTGAAAATATGTATTAAGTAATAGATACTTGAATCATGGTGATAAGTCCTCTAATGACGAGTATTATCTTCCATGTATTACTATATGTTTATTTCTATTAAAATTTATGTGGCAAAAATTTCTTAATGAATAAACCCTATGTTCATTCTTGGTCCTACATAGATGAATTCTCTCAAATCAAATTAAGGTGCACATAAATATGAGAAAAACATCACAATAATTAATAATTTCATTAAAATAATGTTGTTCATACAATGAGAAACTACATAATGGAACCAAGTCCCATATTCATTACATGATCCTTGAATTTAAACGGTGGCATGCCCTTAGTCAAAGGATCAACGATCATCAACTCAGTGCTAACGTGCTCAATGACCACTTTCTTTTCTTTAACACGTTCCCTTATAGCTAAATACTTAATGTCGATGTGTTTATTTCGACTCCCACTTTTGTTGTTCTTAGCCATAAAAACAGCAGTTGAATTGTCACAATATATTCTCAATGGCTTAGAGATAGAATCCATAATTCTAAGCCTAGAAATGAAACTCTTAAGCCATACACCATGTAAAGTAGCCTCAAAACAGGAGACGAACTCGGCTTCCATAGTGGAAGTGGCAATCAGGGTTTGCTTGGCACTCCTCCATGATACAACTCCACCGGCCATCATAAAAATGTATCCTGATGTTGATTTGCGTGAATCAACACATCCAACAAAGTCAGAATCTGAGTAGCCAATTACTTCCAAATTGTCTGTCCGTTTATACATAAGCATGTAGTTTTTGGTTCCTTGAAGGTACCTCATTATTTTCTTTGCAGCTCTCCAGTGGTCTAAACCTGGATCACTCTGATATCGTCCCAACATTCCCACAACAAATGCAATGTCAGGTCCTGTGCAGACCTGAGCATACATTAGGCTTCCGACAACAAAAGCATATGGAATGTTCTTCATTTGTTCTCTTTCAAAGTCATTCTTCGGACATTGGTTCAAACTGATCTTATCACCCTTCACAATGGGAGCAACACTTGGTGAACAATCCTTCATCCGAAATATCTCTAAAATTTTATTAATATAGGTTTCCTGAGACAGACCCAAGATGCCTTGAAATCTGTCTCTATGGATCTTAATGCCAATGACATAAGATGCCTCACCCATATCCTTCATATCGAAATTTTTAGTGAGGAATTGTTTCACCTCATGTAGCAAACCCTTATCATTGGTTGCTAGCAAAATATCATCCACATATAAAACAAGAAAACATATTTTACTCCCACTGACTTTCAAGTATATACAATCATCCATAATGTTTTCTACAAAACCGAAAGAAGAAATTACATTATAAATTTCAAATACCATTGACGGGATGCTTGCTTTAATCCATATAATGATTTCTTGAGCTTGCAAACCAATCGCTCACCATCACTAGAGGAGAATCCTTCAGGTTGTTTCATGTAAACCTCCTCCTCTAGATCTCCATTGAGAAAAGCCATTTTCACATCCATTTGGTGCAACTCCAAGTCAAAATGGGCTACTAATGCCATAATAACGCGCAAGGAATCTTTCTTAGATACAGGAGAGAAAGTCTCCGTGTAATCGATTCCTTCCTTATGAGTGAATCCCTTTGCAACAAGTCTTGCCTTGTATCTCTCAATGTTGCCCAATGAGTCTTTCTTTGTCTTAAAGACCCATTTACATCCAATGGCTTTTGCACCATTAGGCAACTCAACAAGATCCCAGACTTCGTTACTCTTCATAGAATTCATCTCTTCCTTCATGGCATCGTACCATAATTCTGATTCTTTGCAACTCATGGCCTGTGAAAAAGACTCGGGATCATTTTCGGCTGCAATGTTGTAGTCAGATTCTTTCAGATACACAATATAATGATCAGGTATTTCTAATCTCTTTGGTCTAGTAGATCTTCTTAATGTTGTACCACCATCTTCTTGAGAAGTATGTGGTTCAACTTGTTGTTCAAAAATTCTTGGCAATTCTTGAACTATCTGATCTACTGGAATGTCGTCAGCAGCTTATGGAACTTCAAAAATTGGTTTTTCAACACCAGTTTGTACTTGAGGGGTGCTGTGAACAATAACCAATCTATCACTTGAGGTATAAGGTTGAGATTCTGAATGATCCTTCTCAGAAACTATGTTCCTGGTTTGATCGCTCCCACTGATCAAGTCATTTTCAAGAAACTTTGCATTTCTTGATTCCACAATCCTAGTGCTACGAGATGGACAGTAAAATCTGTAACCTTTAGACCTTTCAGCATATCCAATGAAATACCCACTAATGGTCCTTGGGTCCAGCTTCTTCTCTTGTGGATTATATATTCTCACTTCAGACGGGCATCCCCAAACGCGCATATGTCGCAAACTCGGTTTCCAACCTTTCCATAATTCAAATGGCGTTTTAGGAACAGCCTTGGTTGGAACTCGGTTTAATATATACACTGTCGTCTTAAGTGCTTCAGTCCACAAGGATTTAGGAAGATTGGAGCTGCTAAGCATACTCTGCACCATGTCCAATAATGTTTGGTTTCTTCTTTCTGCTACACCATTCTGGTCGGGTGAACCAGGCATGGTGTATTGGGCAACAATCCCATGCTCTTGAAGAAATTTTGTGAATGGCCCAGGTGCTTATCCATCTTCTGTGTATCTACCATAATATTCTCCACCTCTATCTGATCTCACGATCTTAATTTTCTTGCCGCATTGATTCTCTACTTCAGCCTTAAAGATCTTAAAGGCATCTAATGCTTCGCTCTTTTTATGAAGCATGTAGAGATACATATATCGTGAGTAATCATCTATAAAAGAGATGAAGTATCTCAGACCATGTGAGTCCATGTCTAGACTACATATATCAGTATGTATGATCTCTAATATGTCCAAACTTCTATTGGCACCTTTCTTTGACTTGTTGGTCTGCTTTCCCTTTATGCAGTCCACACAAGTCTCAAAATCAGTAAAATCCAGAATATTAAGTACCCCTTCATTTATCAATCTTTTAATTCTTTCTATGGAGATCTGATCTAGTCTCCGGTACCATAATTTAGAGGAATTTTCATTAATAACACATCTTTTAGTGCCAGTGTGAACATGCATTGAATAATAAGTGACATTGTTTTATAAATTAATGCGGTAAAGACCATTAGAAAAAATAGCAGCCAGAGCCTTGAGATTTCTTCTCCACGTTCACTTTTCTGCAATGAAGCCTCCTTAACGTAGCCACTACACAGCACTGTGTCCTCAATACCAACACTAAAGAAAATTTGAAGGCACTTCCAAGCTCTCCTCTCTCTAACTTGATGGTGTAAGGCTGAAGGGGATTGAGTTAGTGAGCTTGAGGACCAAACAGAAGAATTTATAGCCAAGCTTCCATCAAGCTTCTGTTGGTTATTCGTTAAGTGTTCCACAAATCATGGTAGATAACTATAATGGGAGTAACGGATCACTTCAGAAGCTCCCAAAAAGAAATTAATTAACTTCAGTTGATTTCCTAATTTAAGGAAGGAAATAATTGCGGTTGGTTTTTCCATAATTTAAGAAACAAGCTATGATTAGTTCCAAAAATCGCACGTTGGGAGAGGGAGCTTAACATTCTCCCACTTGGTCCATACTTCCAATCTTAATTTATCATCTTAAAACCCATTGAAAATATGTATTAAGTAATAGATACTTGAATCATGGCGATAAGTCCTCTAATGACGAGTATTATCTTCCATGTATTACTATATGTTTATTTCTATTAAAATTTATGTGGCAAAAATTTCTTAATGAATAAACCCTATGTTCATTCTTGGTCCTACATAGATGAATTCTCTCAAATCAAATTAAGGTGCACATAAATATGAGAAAAACATCACAATAATTAAGAATTTCATTAAAAATAACATTGTTCATACAATGAGAAACTACATAATGGAACCAAGTCCCATATTCATTACATGATCCTTGAATTTAAATGGTGGCATGCCCTTAGTCAAAGGATCAGCGATCATCAACTCAGTGCTAACGTGCTCAATGACCACTTTCTTTTCTTTAACACATTCCCTTATAGCTAAATACTTAATGTCGATGTGTTTATTTCGACTCCCACTTTTGTTGTTCTTAGCCATAAAAACAACAGCTGAATTGTCGCAATACATTCTCAATGGCTTAGAAATAGAATCCATAATTCTAAGCCCAGAAATGAAACTCTTAAGCCATACACCTTGTAAAGTAGCCTCAAAACAGGAGACGAACTCGGCTTCCATAGTGGAAGTGGCAATCAAGGTCTGCTTGGCACTCCTCCATGATACAGCTCCACCGGCCATCATAAAAATGTATCCTGATGTTGATTTGCGTGAATCAACACATCCAGCAAAGTCAGAATCTGAGTAGCCAATTACTTCCAAATTGTCCGTCCGTCTATACATAAGCATGTAGTTTTTGGTTCCTTGAAGGTACCTCATTACTTTCTTTGCAGCTCTCCAGTGGTCTAAACCTGGATCACTCTGATATCGTCCCAACATTCCCACAACAAATGCAATGTCAGGTCTTGTGCAGACTTGAGCATACATTAGGCTTCTGACAGTAGAAGCATATGGAATGTTATTCATTTGTTCCCTTTCAAAGTCGTTCTTAGAGCATTGGTTCAAATTGAACCTATCACCTTTCACAATGGGAGCGACACTTGGTGAACAATCCTTCATCTGAAATCTCTCTAAAATTTTATTAATATAGGTTTCCTGAGACAGACCCAATATGCCTCGAAATCTATCTCTATGGATCTTAATGTTGATGACATAAGATGCATCACCCATATCCTTCATATCGAAATTTTTAGAGAGGAATTGTTTCACCTTATGTAGGAAACCCTTATCATTGGTTGCTAGCAAAATGTCATCCACATATAAAACAAGAAAACATATTTTACTCCCACTGACTTTCAGGTACATACATTCATCCATAATGTTTTCTACAAAACTGAAAGAAGAAATTACATTATGAAATTTCAAATACCATTGGCGAGATGCTTGTTTTAATCCGTATAATGATTTCTTGAGCTTGCAAACCAATTGCTCACCATCACTAGAGGAGAATCCTTCAGGTTGTTTCATGTAAACCTCCTCCTCTAGATCTCCATTGAGAAATGCCATTTTCACATCCATTTGGTGCAACTCCAAGTCAAAATGGGCTACTAATGCCATAATAACGCGCAAGGAATCTTTCTTAGATACAGGAGAGAAAGTCTCCGTGTAATCGATTCCTTATTTCTGAGTGAATCCCTTTGCAACAAGTCTTGCCTTGTATCTCTCAATGTTGCCCAATGAGTCTTTCTTAGTCTTAAAGACCCATTTACATCCAATGGCTTTTGCACCATTAGGAAACTCAATAAGATCCCAGAATTCGTTACTCTTCATAGAATTCATCTCTTCCTTCATGGAATTGTACCATAATTCTGATTCTTTGCAACTCATGGCTTGTGAAAAGGACTCGGGATCATTTTCGGCTCCAATGTTGTAGTCAGATTCTTGCAGATACAAAATATAATCATCAGGTATTGCTGATCTGTTTGGTCTAGTAGATATTCTTAATGTTGTACCACCATCTTCCTGAGAAGTATGTGGTTCAACTTGTTGATCAAAAATTCTTGGCGATTCTTTAACTATCTAATCTACTGGAATGTCGTCATCGGCTTGTGGAACTTCAACTATTGGTTGTTCAACACCAGTTTGTACTTGAGGGGTGCTGTGAACAATAACCAATCTATCACTTGAGGTGGAACGTTGCGATTCTGAGTTATCCTTCTCAAAAACTATGTTCTTGGTTTGATCATTTCCACTGATCAAGTCATTTTCAAGAAACTTTGCATTTCTTGATTCCACAATCCTAGTGCTGTGAGATGGAAAATAAAATCTATAACCTTTAGAATTTTCAGTATATCTAATGAAATACCCACTAATGGTCCTTGGGTCCAGCTTCTTCTCTTGTGGATTATATATTCTCACTTCAGACGGGCATCCCCAAATGTGCATATGTCGCAAATCCTGCTTCCAACCTTCCACACTAAAATGAGATGCTTTAGTAGTAACTTGGTCGGAACTTGGTTTAATATATACATCGGTCGTCTTATGTGCTTCTAAATTAAGTGATTTAGGAAAATTGGAGCTGCTAAGCATACTCTGCACCATGTCCAATAATGTTCGGTTTCTTCTTTCTACTACACCGTTCTGGTTGGGTGAACCAGGCATGGTGTATTGGGCAACAATCCCATGCTCTTGAAGAAATTTTTGGAATGGCCCAGGTGCTTGTCCATCTTCTGTGTATCTACCATAATATTCTTCACCTCTATTTGATCTCACAATTTTAATTTGCTTGCCGCATTGTTTCTCTACTTCAGCCTTAAAGATCTTAAAGGCATCTAATGCTTCGCTCTTTTTATGAAGCATGTAGAGATACATATATCGTGAGTAATCATCTATAAAAGAGATGAAGTATCTCAGACCATGTGAGTCCATGTCTAGACTACATATATCAGTATGTATGATCTCTAATATGTCCGAACTTCTATTGGCACCTTTCTTTGACTTGTTGGTCTGCTTTCCCTTTATGCAGTCCACACAAGTCTCAAAATCAGTAAAATCCAGAATATTAAGTACCCCTTCATTTATCAATCTTTTAATTCTTTCTATGGAGATCTGATCTAGTCTCCGGTACCATAATTTAGAGGAATTTTCATTAATAACACATCTTTTAGTGCCAGTGT
Source organism: Pinus albicaulis (assembly GCA_034641835.2). NCBI lineage: Eukaryota > Viridiplantae > Streptophyta > Pinopsida > Pinales > Pinaceae > Pinus > Pinus albicaulis. The sequence goes on along the minus strand of CM076575.1, from coordinate 1,846,447,922 downwards.
GAACATGCATTGAATAATAAGTGACATTGTTTTATAAATTAATGCGGTAAAGACCATTAGAAAAAATAGCAGCCAGAGCCTTGAGATTTCTTCTCCACGTTCACTTTTCTGCAATGAAGCCTCCTTAACGTAGCCACTACACAGCACTGTGTCCTCAATACCAACACTAAAGAAAATTTGAAGGCACTTCCAAGCTCTCCTCTCTCTAACTCGATGGTGTAAGGCTGAAGGGGATTGAGTTAGTGAGCTTGAGGACCAAACAGAAGAATTTATAGCCAAGCTTCCATCAAGCTTCTGTTGGTTATTCGTTAAGTGTTCCACAAATCATGGTAGATAACTATAATGGGAGTAACGGATCACTTCAGAAGCTCCCAAAAAGAAATTAATTAACTTCAGTTGATTTCCTAATTTAAGGAAATAACTGCAGTTGGTTTCCATAATTTAAGGAAACAACTGCAGATTAGTTTCCAAAAATCGCACGTTGGGAGAGGGAGCTTAACATTCTCCCACTTGGTCCATACTTCCAATCTTAATTTCTCATCTTAAAACCCATTGAAAATATGTATTAAGTAATAGATACTTGAATCATGGCGATAAGTCCTCTAATGACGAGTATTATCTTCCATGTATTACTATATGTTTATTTCTATTAAAATTTATGTGGCAAAAATTTCTTAATGAATAAACCCTATGTTCATTCTTGGTCCTACATAGATGAATTCTCTCAAATCAAATTAAGGTGCACATAAATATGAGAAAAACATCACAATAATTAAGAATTTCATTAAAAATAACATTGTTCATACAATGAGAAACTACATAATGGAACCAAGTCCCATATTCATTACATGATCCTTGAATTTAAATGGTGGCATGCCCTTAGTCAAAGGATCAACAATCATCAACTCAGTGCTAACGTGCTAAATGACCACTTTCTTTTCTTTAACACATTCCCTTATAGCTAAATACTTAATGTCGATGTGTTTATTTTGACTCCCACTTTTGTTGTTCTTAGCCATAAAAACAACATCTGAATTGTCGCAATATATTCTCAATGGCTTAGAGATAGAATCCATAATTCTAAGCCCAGAAATGAAACTCTCAAGCCATACACCATCTAAATTAGCCTAAAAATAGGAGACAAACTTGACTTCCATAGTGGAAGTGGAAATCAAGGTCTGCTTGGCACTCCTCCATGATACAGCTCCACCGGCCATCATAAAAATGTATCCTGATGTTGATTTGCGTGAATCAACACATCCAACAAAGTCAGAATCTGAGTAGCCAATCACTTCCAAATTGTCCGTCCGTCTATACATAAGCATGTAGTTTTTGGTTCCTTGAAGGTACCTCATTACTTTCTTTGCAGCTCTCCAGTGGTCTAAACCTGGATCACTCTGATATCGTCCCAACATTCCCACAAAAAATGCAATGTCAGGTCTTGTGCAGACTTGAGCATACATTAGGCTTCCGACAGTAGAAGCATATGGAATTTTCTTCATTTGTTCCCTTTCAAAGTCGTTCTTCGGGCATTGGTTCAAATTGAACCTATCACCTTTCACAATGGGAGCGACACTTGGTGAACAATCCTTCATCCGAAATCTCTCTATAATTTTATTAATATAGGTTTCCCAAGATAGACCCAAGATGCCTTGAAATATGTCTCTATGGATCTTAATGCCAATGACATAAGATGCCTCACCCATATCCTTCATATCGAAATTTTTAGAGAGGAATTATTTCACCTCATGCAGCAAACCCTTATCATTGGTTGCTAGCAAAATGTCATCCACATATAAAATAAGAAAACAGATTTTACTCCCACTAACTCTCAGGTATATACATTCATCCATAATGTTTTCTAAAAAACCGAAAGAAGAAATTACATTTTGAAATTTCAAATACCATTGGCGGGTTGCTTGTTTTAATCTATTAATGATTTCTTGAGCTTGTAAACCAATTGCTCACCATCACTTAGAGGAGAATCCATCAGGTTCTTTCATGTAAACCTCCTCCTCTAGATCTCCATTGAGAAATCCCATTTTTACATCCATTTGGTGCAACTCCAAGTCAAAATGGGCTACTAATACCATAATAACGCGCAAGGAATATTTCTTAGATAAGGAGAGAAATTCTCTGTGTAATCGATTCCTTCTTTATGAGTGAATCCCTTTGCAATGAGTCTTGCCTTGTATCTCTCAATGTTTCCCAATGAGTCTTTCTTTGTCTTAAAGACCCATTTACATCCAATGGATTTTGCACCATTAGGCAACTCAAAAAGATCCCAGACTTCATTACTCTGCATAGAATTCATCTCTTCCTTCATGGAATCATACTATAATTCTGATTATTTGCAACTCATGGCTTGCGAAAAAGACTCGGGATCATTTTTGGCTCCAATGTTGTAGTCAGATTCTTGCAGATACACAATATAATCATCAGGTATTGCTAATCTATTTGGTCTAGTAGATCTTCTTAATGTTGTACCACCATATTCCTGAGAAGTATGTGGTTCAACTTGTTGTTCAAAAATTCTTGGCAATTCTTGAACTATCTGATCTACTGGAATGTCGTCGGCAGCTTGTGGAACTTCAACAATTGGTTGTTCAACAACGGTTTGTACTTAAGGGGTGCTGTGATCAATAAACAATCTATCACTTGAGGTGGAAGGTTGAGATTCTGAATGATCCTTCTCAGAAACTATGTTCATGGTTTGATCGCTCCCACTGATCAAGTCATTTTCAAGAAACTTTGCATTTCTTGATTCCACAATCCTAGTGCTGTGAGATGGACAATAAAATCTGTAACCTTTAGACCTTTCAACATATCCAATGAAATACCCACTAATGGTCCTTGGGTACAGCTTCTTCTCTTGTGGATTACATATTCTCACTTTAGAAGGGCATCCCCAAATGCCCATATGTCGCAAACTCGGTTTCCAACCTTTCCATAATTCAAATGGCGTTTTAGGAAAAACCTTGGCTGGAACTTGGTTTAATATATACACTGTCGTCTTATGTGCTTCAGTCCACAAGGATTTAGGAAGATTGGAGCTGCCAAGCATACTCTGCACCATGCCCAATAATGTTCGGTTTCTACTTTCTGCTACACCATTCTAGTCAGGTGAACCAGGCATGGTGTATTGGGCAACAATCCCATGCTCTTGAAGAAATTGTGTGAATCGCCTAGGTGCTTATCTAGCTTCTGTGTATCTACCATAATATTCTCCACCTCTATCTGATCTCACGATCTTAATTTTCTTGCCGCATTGATTCTCTACTTCAGCCTTAAAGATCTTAAAGGCATCTAATGCTTCGCTCTTTTTATGAAGCATGTAGAGATACATATATCGTGAGTAATCATCTATAAAAGAGATGAAGTATCTCAGACCATGTGAGTCCATGTCTAGACTACATATATCAGTATGTATGATCTCTAATATGTCCGAACTTCTATTGGCACCATTCTTTGACTTGTTGGTCTGCTTTCCCTTTATGCAGTCCACACAAGTCTCAAAATCAGTAAAATCCAGAATATTAAGTACCCCTTCATTTATCAATCTTTTAATTCTTTCTATGGAGATCTGATCTAGTCTCCGGTACCATAATTTAGAGGAATTTTCATTAATAACACATCTTTTAGTGCCAGTGTGAACATGCATTGAATAATAAGTGACATTGTTTTATAAATTAATACAGTAAAGACCATTAGAAAAAATACCATTCCCAACACAATCAAATTTATAAAATAAATTGAAGGATGTTTCTAAAAAGTTAAAGGAATATCCAAAAGGTAAAAGCCTTGAAACTGAAATCAAGTTTCTAGAAAAACTTGGAACATAAAAAGTCTTTTCTAATTCTAAAACAAATCCACTACTTAAAGTTAAATAGCATGTTCCTATAGCTTCCACATGCGAGCCCATCTTGTTTCCTGTAAGATGATTTGCTCACTTCCCACTGGCTTCCTTGGGTTTTGCAAACCCTGCAAGGAATTTGAAATGTGAATTTTTGATCCAGAATCAATCCACCAGGTGTTAATATTGACATTAACCATATTAGATTCATAACAAACAAACGAGATTTGATTACCTTTGTCCGCAAGCCATTTATGAAATTTGGTGCATTCCTTCTTCATGTGTCCCTTCTTTTTATAGAAGAAACACTTGGAATCCTTCTTGATATCGGCTTGAGGAGGTACTTTACCTTTCCCTTTCCGATTGGATTGAGATTTTCCCTTTTCTTGTGTTGTCAGCATTGCACTTTCTCCAATTTCCATCACCAGTCTCTCTTCCTCTTAAACACACATGGTCATGAGTTCATTAATTGACCATTTATCCTTATGTGTGTTGTATGAGATTTTGAAGGCTCCATATTGGTGCGGAAGGGTGTTCAGGATGTAGTGCACCAGTAAAGACTCTGATATTTCAACCTCGAGTTTCTTCAATTGAGCCACGGTGTCCCTCATTTGCATGATGTGCTCGCGCACACCTTTCACACTAGTGAGCCTTAGGGTTGAGAACTTCATGATTAGAGTGTTTGCTAGTGCCTTGTCTGAAGTGACGAATTGATCATCAATGGCTTTCAGCAAGTCTCGGACATTTTCATGTTGTTCAACGGAACCACGAATACCAGCTAAAATTTTAGTCTTAATGAACATCATGCTTAGACGATTAAATCGTTCCCATCGTTCATAAAGTGTGATGTCCGCTGCAGTGCTAGTATTATTGAGTGCCGGTGGTTCATCTTTCCTGATAGCATAGTCTATGTCCATCCACCCCAAATGAAGGAGAACTCTCTCCTTCTAGACCTTATAGTTATCTCCCTTAAGTTTAGGGATATCAGTACGAATTTCAGAGAAATTTGCAGGTTGTACAACTGCATAAAATTAAAAATCACATGTTTGTGCTAAAATTGAGGCCTAAATAAAAATTTTCTGTGGACTAAATTTTTATTTTAAGCAAATTCATGATAGAATTTATCAAATTATTCACTTAATTCATAGTTCTAAGGGTATATTATGATTATAATTTGTTATAAATTCTATCTTAGTTTTGAACTTTATGATAAAACTATTAATTCATAATTCCTATTGGTAAGTTATGAATATTTTATCCTAATTAATTACATAAATATAACAAAAATTCCTGTGGGATAAAATTTATTATATTTAATATAATTAATTACAATTAATGTCTAAATATTCTTTATGTGATCCTAATCAATCATAATATATATAATTTTATTTAATTAAAGATGTTGTGGCTATTCTCTTAATCAATTAAAATTATATGGATCACTAGACATTATTTTCATAAAAAAAGAAAAAGAAATAAATAAATTAAATAAATTAAAATAATAATAATAATAATAATAATAATTTACTTGACATGAGAATAATGATAATTTGTATAAATAAAATTACAATATTCATGCATAAATTTTAATGATGGGTCTCACTTACTCATCCAAAATAACATATTTTAACTAGAGCAGTAATAATTAATTCATGCAAATTAAATTGCACAACAATTATTCAAATTGCACTAAATAAATATTATAATCATAAAATTGAGAAAAAAAAAAAATTAGACATATTTCCAAATAAATGCTTTAATTCAGACAATTCTCAAAATATGACATTTAGCCAATCATGTCTATAATCACCAAGCAGAGATAAAAATTGCTTTGATACCAAATGTTAGCAAAAATAACGATTCAAAATGCGGAATAAATACTTAAAAGGAATCGAAAATTAAAACTTAAAACTTAAAATTGCCCATTAAAAACTTAAAATTGCCCATTAAATAATACATCCAGCCATTGATGAATTATACTATGTAGAAAAAGTAATTTTGCAGAGATGAAATTTGTACAAAGAACAACGCTTCCAGAAGTGCTCCAACGAATGGTTTATTGCAGATTCTTCAAGGAAATGAAACAGACTTTAATAAAACTATAACGCAGCAGCCAGAGCCTCGAGAGTTCTTCTGCTGCCAGAGCCTCGAGAGTTCTTCTCCACGTTCACTTTTCTGCAACGAAGCCTCCTTAACGTAGCCACTACACAACATTGCGTTCTCAATACCAACACTAAAGAAAATCTAAAGGCACTTCCAAGCTCTCCTCTCTCTAACTTGATGGTGTAACGCTGAAGGGGATTGAGTTAGTGAGTTTGGGGACCAAACAGAAGAATTTATAGCCAAGCTTCTATCAAGCTTCTGTTGGCTATTCATTAAGTGCTCCACAAATCATGGTAGATAATTGTAATGGGAGTAACGGACTAGATAACTGCAATGGGAGTAACGGATCACTTCAGAAGCTCCCAAAAAGAAATTAATTAACTTCAATTGATTTCTAATTTAAAAAAATAACTGCAGTTGGTTTCCATAATTTAAGGAAACAACTGCAAATCAGTCTCCAGAAATCGCACGTTGGGAGAGAGAACTTAACATAAAAGACATATAAAATTAAAAAAATTGTAAACATAATATATAAGTAATTACACACATGAACAACACAAGAAAAAACCTGGAAAAACCCCAACTTCTCAAAATATTTAGAATTAATATATATTTATGCTAAAATAATAATATAGGAAAAAAGCATGGTTAGAAACACAATTTATTTCTCATCCACTTAACTTCAATTCCAAAGAATATGTTCACTTCAATTCCAAAAAATATGTTATTATGGTTAAAATAAAAATAAAATAAACAAAATCTTAAACATAATATAAAAATAATCACACACATGAACCCAAAAAAAAAACAAAAACAAAAAAAACAAAACAAAACAAAACTTAGTAAAACCCCAAATTCTGGAAAAACTCAACCAACTAGTGGAATTCCATTAGTCGTTGTCACAAATCCTAGCCAAGCCTGTCAGGGATCCCACATTTTCTCAACCCTTACAACTCCCACACTGGCCTAATCCTTGGCAGCCTTTAATGAAGACTAATATGCTCGAAACGACTTATTGTAGGCTAGAATTACTGCACCAAGGTTTACCCTAACTATCCACCTAATTTGATTAGGGAATTTATATGGATATAAACCCCTAAAACGTACTCAAAATATTTTATGTATTAAACTATTAATTATATGGGTTTGTAATTTGATATTTTTATATTCAAACCATTTCTAATTTAATTTTTTCTTCTTTTTATCATTACTTGTTATACCATCCATGTACATATTGTGCAATGTATAGAAATAACTTTAAAAAAATTATAATTTGAATATTTATATGTTAAAAATAGAAAAATCATGTCCATTAGTTTAATTTTGTTGCATTGTGATTGCAATAATTTTTTTTAACTTTAAATTTAATTTCCAAAAAAAAAAAAACTCTATATATATTTACTTTTGAGGTTATTGTTTTTACAAAATTTATTTGTGTTCTTTCATTTAAATTATCTTAAAATTAAGTCAAATGATTGATTTCAAAGTTGTTGATGTGAGAGTTAGAACATGCATTCATGTCATGTATGTTATAAGTAAAATGTTAGAGTATATAACTCTTAATTGTCTTATATGAGTGTGATCATCAATTATTGAGATAATTTATCATAATTAGGTTGAATTTGTTTTCTATATAGAGAGTTTGTTGTTATCATTTAGGAGGTTGCTGAAGCCTAGTAAGTTTGAGAGATTCTCTTCAACTATTCAATTTCCTAGTTTGATGTGGCATTGCAATAGTTTTTGAACTAAAGGATTATGTGTCCAAGATTGTTTTTTCTATCTTGAGATAAGCTCATTGTATTTATATGTGTAACATTAGTTGATTAATCTAGAGCTACAGAGAAATTTTGTTGTGTGTGTAATAAGTTTACTCTCCCATATTAACATGGTATCATAGTTGGTTTGGGTCTAACTCCCATATGGGAAGGTTGGGATCATGGGTAAAAGTGTAAGAGTGACAACGTATCATACTGCAAGAAATAATAACCTTCTACCAAGATATCAAACCAATGAAGAATGAAGATAAATTACTCCATTGACTGAGGAAAATAATGCACATCAACCTAATTTATAGGAGCAATGGAAGCTTTTAGCGATTAGAATATAAGACTTACAACACAACAGATAAGGATGTTACACAATCTTACAAATTCAAAGGCTCTTTTTTTGGAATGATTATGTGTTCAAGATAGTTTTTTCTATCTTGAGATAAAGCTCATTGTATTTATATGTGTAACATTGGTTGATTAATCTAGAGCTATAGAGAAATCTTTTGTGTGAGTAATAAGTTTGCTCTCCCATCTTAACATGGTATCATAGTTGGTTTGGGTCTAACTCCCATATGGGAGGGCCTAGGATCATGGGTAAAAGTGTAAAAGTGACGACATATCATACTGCAAGAAATAATAACCTTCTACTAAGTTATCAAAACAATGAAGAATGAAGATAAATTACTCCATTGATTGAGGAAAATAATGCACATCAACCTAATTTATAGGAGCAATGGAAGCTTTTAGTGATTAGAAGATAAGACTTACAACACAACATATAAGGATGTTACACAATCTTACGAGTTCCAAGGCTCTTTTTTTGGAACTCTAACACCCTCCCATAAGTGAAACATAGGGAGGAGATAAAAATAAAGACTGCCAAACTCAAGCAGCCACTGCCGCAACCAAAGAACTTCTTTACTTGTGATAATTGCAACTTGATAATTAACTTTTGTCATAGATAATGCATTCGTTGATTATTTCTTACAAGATGAAACAATGGGAATATAATTAGGACAAAAATAAAATGCATAGGTAGAATTTCAATCATTCACTGATCTAGCCCTGTCAGAACCTGTGAAACCCATAAGCTCAAGAGAACCAATAGTATATTGAATACTAAAATTGGAAGTTCCTTAAATATATATTAGACTATGCTTTGCTACTTTCTAGTGACTTTAATCTATATCCTGAGAGAATCTAGAAACCCGCTTGACCTCATAAAAAATGTTAGGTCAAGTGTGTGTCAAATATAGTTGACTCCAAACCAGTTGGAAATACAATGTAGGATCCACTTGTGGAGAGGTGAAACTAGTGGTAAGAGTAACACCAGACTAAAAAGGAGTAGGAAGTGATTACAATTAACCATGACAAAACAATAAAGTAACTCAAGGGCATATTTTTGCTGGAAGATTGTGATCCCTTTTAAATACCAGTGAACTTGCAATCCAAGAAATTAATGTAGAATACCAAGATTTTTCACTACAAATTGTCTCATTAATGATTCTTTAACATTTGGAATCATAGATGAAGAACTTCTTGTGATCAAATCATTCACATACATAACTAGAATCAATAAATTAGATCCTTGTATTTGAGTGTGAATTGTAGCATTAGAAGCACAATGGTTGAACGTGGGTTGAACCCAAAAGCAATAAATATTTTTCCAACTTATCATACCAAGCTCTAGGAACTTGTTTGAGACCATAAAAATAATGTTGAAACCTACAAACAAGGGAAGGATCATATAAAAAATGAGGCGACTGCTCCATGTAGATCTCCTAATATAGATCTCCATTCAAAAAGGCACTCTTTACATCCATATGGTAAATTAAACGACCTCAAGGGGAAGTAAGAGAAACTACAAGATGTATACAATCCATCTTGCCAACAGGGGAAAAATTCTTGGAATAGTCAATTCCTTCTACATGTGAAAATCCCTTTGCCACAAGATATTCCTTATGTTTGTCAACATATGCATCTGCAACATATTTGGTTCTTTAGACCCACTTGCAACACACCAAATTATATCCTTTTGAAAGAGGAACAAAATCCAAGTATAATTCTTAATCAAAGAAGAATATTCATCTATCATAGAAGCTTCCCACTTAGGAATTCCATCAACATAAAAAAATTGTTGTGGATCTTTTCAAATGGAATTACTCAAAATATATATTTATTTTGACCGTGATTGATTTAGGGATGGATAAATGAAATCAATTATGTCATAAAAAAATATATGAGAATGGTTTCTCTTGCAAAGGATCCTCCTTAAGGATTCATCTAGAACATGTCGCTCCTAATACAATTTCTCAGGTGTCAATGATGTTGATGGAAAATTTCTTCTAGCTAAGGAACTTCATTACAACTTTATTTTCCTACTAGATCTACAAAAACATCATAATGATTAGAACCATTATCAATAATTAGAGATGAGGAAAGAGGGGAAGTCAAAATGAACATATTTTTGATACAAGACTTCCTTAGAGGTAGGATCAAAGAGACAATAAACCTTCATGTACTCAAAATAACAAAAAAATATTAGTTGTTTTCTTTTCCACGGACTTATGCGTTTCATTTGGAATTAATGCCCAAGAAGGATTGTCAAATACCTTGAAAAAAGATACATTAGGCTTCTCATGTGTCTAAGCTTCCACTCGATTCATCTTTTGAACTTCCTTGTGGGGCATCCTATTTTGAATATAATTGGAACTTTTACGTGTTTTAGCCAGAAATTAGGTGTCTAGTTCTTGGGTTGAATCATGCAATTATCGATCTCTTTAATTGTTTGGTTCTTTTCATCAACATCATTTTGTTGAGGAGTGTAAGAAACATATTTTTGATGAGGATTCCATGTTCTCTACATAAATTTTAAAATTCCTTATTGACATATTCCCCTCCATTAGTGCTTAGATTCTTAATGGTGCATTAAGGTTGTTTATCAACAAAATATTTAAATGTCTTGAAGGTTGCAAAGAAGTATCTATTGTACTTGAGGAATTACATCCAAGAGTACCGTGATAAATCATCAATAAAGTTCAATACATATTTGGCTCTTGAAAAGTAACTTGAATTGAAAACTATGCACCAAATTAATAGGTGTTATCTCCCTTAAGGTTCTCCTTTTAAGAAAGGGATATTGTTGTTGTTTTCCAAGAGTGCAACCTATAGACACCCCATTAGTACAAGAAAATTTTAGAAGACCTAAAACCAAAATTTGAGTGAACATCTGCTACAAATATCCATAATTTAAATGGCCAAATCTTTCATGCCAAATCATACTCAAGGAATTAGCATGAAATATAAAAGAAGAAGCTAAGGAAGGTTGAAAATGAATAAAATTATATAATGTGGAAGCATGATCAATCTATCCAATAGTAACAACAAATGATTAATCATGCTGTTCTTAGAATGACTACCTGATTGTAGAAAACTCTGTTGTTTTCCCATCATTATAATGATATATCTGATAAATGGCCAATAAATATGCAGAGATATTAGGGACTGGGATAAGATTGTTAATACACCCATTGGTGAACTACATAGTCACTAACCAAAAAACCTTAAGTTGAGTAGAGTCACCAAATGTAATTTGTGAAATGCTACTATGGGATGTAGAAGGAAGCAAATATTGACAAGGAGTCATATGATGTGATGCCCCTAAATTAAGTATTCAATGATCTATAGATATACCAATGGCTTGTGCTAACAAAGCATGTCCTTTTCCTATTGAGATATTGTGCGTCCTCATGGTATCATCTAAGATGTTTAAATTTCTCCAATATTTTTCTTAAACATGCCTAGGGTTGCCACTAAAGGTACATGTTTCATCTGTTTTTATCTTCCTTGTTTCCCTCATGGTATCATCTAATATATTGAAATTTCTCTAATATTTTTCTTCAATATGACTAGGGTTTCCACATAAGCTACATGTTTCATGTGTTTTTATTTTCTTCTTTTCCTGTTTCTTCTTTGTCTTGGAGGATAATCCATCGTTCTTGGAAGTTGGAGGTGGAGACTTAGTATTCTGCTTATGCTTGGAGGAAGACTCACAATCTTGAGAATTAATTTTCTTTTATTAAGACTATACATTACGTTGACCTTCAGATATATGACACAAAAAACCCTGATTTGAAGAGCTAGAGAGAACATCTAATATTTTGAGCTTAGATTGCTCTTGTATGAGACGATTATAAAATGTATCAAATCTAGGAATTTTTAATGATTCACTAAGGGCATCCCTTGTTGCATAGAAGTTAGATACGGAAATTTGAAAAGGACCCTTTAGATTTGACAAGATATAAAAATACATTCTACTTCGTTTTTCTCCTTGCCACATGCTTTTAATTGGGACAAAAATAATATGAATTGGTCAAGATAATCCTCAATAGAGGCATGCTAATTAGCCACCAAAGTTGACAATTTAGCTTCCAATTCTAAAGTGTACAATTCACTGACATTTCCAAATACAAAGGCCAACTTATCTGAAATTTTTTTGGTCCTAGTACGTTCTTCAAGATGAAATAGTAGGTACTTTGAAACATGTAACCTAATCAAAACCATCGCTTCATTTTGTTTATTACTATAAGCAAATATTTCAGCTTCCTTTATAAAAACTAGATGGTTTTCACTTAACATTTGTTGCAATCGCTTGGATTGTAAGAAATTTTTGGTTTCCTTTTCTAAATATGATAATTATAACGAGTAAGAAACTTTATCACCCTTAACTCTGCCATAATATCAAAACTCCTTTAAAAGAACAACAACAATTTAATACCCTTTCGAAAAAAAATTATCTTTTGTGCAAACTTCTTTTCCCAAACTTTAAAAAAATCATTTTTTGAAATCCTCAAATCAAAATTTTATCATAACATGAATTCACCCCTAACTATCTCATAAATACCTCAGGTCAACCTACTAATCGATGAAGGGGTTACCAGATGGATATATGTTCTCAACGAAAATGGCCTTACCAGATGGATACAAGTTCTCAACGAAAACAATATATTTATTGTTTGGAGAAAGTGAGTAGTGAGCAGTTATCTTAAGATGCAATGGAAAGAGAATGTACGTATCTATGATTTTTTCTTCAATTGTATGATAGTTATTCTATGTAATTTGATATGGCCACCTTTGTCTTAATATACCACTCGACCCGAGCATTTCTGTGGTAAGCTCTGTAGTGTATGGACCAGTCTAGGAAAATGTGGTATTTAGGGTTTGCATGTGACATTTTCATGGGAAAATGTTGGCTTTTCTAACAATTTTTTGGTTAAATCTAGTTGGAATTAAAAATAAAAAACAGGTTCCAGTTGTTAAGTTGTATAATTTTGGGTGTCTCGATTGTTTTCTATGATGTTGAATCATTTTCCCATATTAAATGGGTGATTAAAACACTAAAAAATTAAAAAATTTCAATCCAACCAAAATTATCGCCTCGGTATACAACGTCTTTTGTGTCTGAGGTTCTCCATAGTATCTTGCTTGCATCAAAGCCCCCATGGCCAAGAAAATTAAATATAATATGATCAATTAGTAAAATTTAAAATGTAGTCCCATATCTAAGGCGAATTAAGGGATATTCATCTTGAAGTGAAACATCACAATGTGAAATAAAGGATGTCTATTCACCATTCCTGTTGACATTCGGGGTAGAACATATGGCTTTACTACTTAGCAGGAATACCATTTCTTACCATTATACATCATATGGGGTATCTGGAAATGAAGAAATAGAAGGATTTTTGAAAAAAAAAAAAAGTAAATGTTAGATACATTGTACTAGGGATTATTGCATATTTTGTTGAATTTGGACCCAAGAAAAATGAGACCAAGCAGAGAAAGACTGCAAAAAAGGTACTTTGGAATAAGTTTTCGGTTAGTTTCTTTGATAATGCATGTAACAATAGTATATGGATGCAGAGTCCTCATAGTAAGAGAACCTGAAAAATATATACATTTTTTGTGGGAGGAATGTAGAGGCACAAACAACGGGTAAAAATTATTGCACTCTGATGTGTTCTTTTCTTGGCACAATGGCTTGGCATCAAGGACATATAGGTATTTTTGGACTCTAAAGTGTGCATCGATTGGATCATGGGGCACTCTTACAACCTCCAATGATGACCCACTGTATGAAGCGTATGAAAACAATCAAGCTATCTTTTCAAAACATTTCAAAACATCTCATATGAGCATATATATCAGGAACAAAACACTATTGTAGATATGCTCTCCAAAAGAAGACTGCCTCGCATACATCGGGCCATTCACTAAAATTCTTACTATCATGATACCAAAATTGATTCTGGCAGCATTCCTATCTTAGTATTTGATCCATGGATAATTGTGTATTTTGAAGAACTGCCATTTTTATGCAGAATTGTTGAACGATTATATGTTTTCTATATAATTGTTTATGTTAATCTGCTAACTACTCTAACAGATCCAATTTTTTTTCTTCTAAAATAAGCATAGGAGGAGGATTGCGTTCTTTTGGTAATTCGTATTGGATGTTTAAGAAAGAAAAAGATCCAATCAAATTCACTATTTTTTGTTATATAATAGATATTATATAATAGAAAGCATATTTTTCTTTTGAAAAAAATGGCTTTTCATTGTCGAGCAAGCTTGTCCTACTAGGCACACAGGAATTCGTGTTGGCACATTACTGAGAGTGTTAGTAAGAAAATTGATCGGAGAACTTGATGTTCTTATGTCAAGGACAGTGAATCCTAAAAGATGTGATATTGCTAGGTATAATCGGATTGTTGTCCCATATGTGTTGATGTTCTGTTTGGGCATTGAAATCAATCAAATGAATGTCTATTTGGTTGAGGAACACCCACATCTATAAGATTTTTATTATATAAATTACACCAATGGATTCAATATGATCATGCAATGTACTAAAGCAAGATATTGAATCCTTCTACAATATCTATGGAATATAAATCACGATCGCTCAATCACATGCAATTAAGAGAAAGAAGTAAATCAGTCACACAACACAAGATTTTCTTGGGGGAAGAAACTAGTCAAAATCCCTCCATATTTATTGTATAATCAACCAAGGAATCATGAAACTATATAGTGCATATGTGCTTACCACAACCTCATACACTCTACAAATTGTCTCACGCTGATCTAGGCAAAATTGGACCAATACATAGCCAATTTCTTGCTCACCTTCAACCTGCCTTGTTCACACAATCCCTAGGAAAAATAATTCCTATTAAATAGGAATTCCAACCTTCCTTGACTGTGCAATCTATCATGGGATTCCAGTGACTTTATAACTGCACCGGGGCAGTTCGCTAATAATACAAATGATATTTTACTTGCCTTTAACCTTTGTCTCAACTGGGTCGTCATTAGAATTGACATGCATGCAACTATTAATAGTGAATCATCAGTTACTTGGTAGATCACTACTTGTGACTTAAATCTATTTTAATTCACTTGAGCTTCCACTAGCTCATCAATTAGTTAGAACTAGTTAAATTGGTTTTAACTCAATTAATTTGAGTTAACTGATTTCACTCACACCACACTAGTGCTACAGTTGCAACTGGACCCTGTAAATAATAGAATCACTCTACATGCCTATCCTTTGACCCTCAACTCAAAATTCTTGATCTAACTAAGTCTTATATCACACTTAGTTAACTATTACAAGTTGTTATGGGATAAGATTAAAATTTATTTTCCAATTTATTTAAAAATTGGACTCCCATATTAGCACGAATGTGTCATTGAAATCCTCACTCATGTGTGACCTGGAATCCCACACTAGTATGTGGTGCATTTTCTTGTTGAATTTCAACTCTTGCTTTCAACAAGAAAGGGATGATCTACTACCCGGATCTTTCCTTTGTGGTATTCAAATTTTCTCTTTGCAAATGACTTTATCAAGATATCTGCACCCTGATCCTCCGTGGGAATGTACTGCAACAACATAATGTGCCTATGAACACAATCTCTGAGATGGTGGTACCGAATGTCAATATGCTTGGAGCTGTCATGGAATACCCGATTAACCGAGAGTTGTATGCAACTCTGGTTATCACAATGTATCACCATTAGATCGATTTGATGACCGAACAAACCAACAAGTATCTTCCTCATCTAGATGGCCTCGCATGTAGCCTAACTAGTTGCCATGTACTTTGCCTCGGCTGAACTGAGTGCAACTGATCTCTGCTTCCCGTTGTTTGAAGAAACTGTTGTTGATCCTATGCTGAAGATGCCCCCTAATGTTCTCTTCTTGTCTGATGGACTACCTGCCCAATCTACATTGGTGAAGCCTTGAAGCTTCACTCCCTCTGTCCATCTGTATCATAATCCATACTCTGTAGTGCCCTTGAGATATCTCAACACATGCTTCCCTGCCTTCCAAAAGAGCTTAGTAGGCTTAACCATACCTTGAATAAGCTTCTTAATTGTGTAGCATATTTCTGGTCATGTGTTCACCAAATACATAATTTAACCCACAAGTTGCCTATAAATAGTAGCATCCACTACCTCACGTGATGTAGCATCCTCCTTCCTCCAGTTTCCTGCAAGAGGAGTCTCCATGGGTTTGCTGCCCTCCATGTGGAACTTCCTCAGAATATCCTTGGCATACTTTCCCTAAGATACAAATAGCTCCCCATCTCTTTGCCATATTTCCAAGCTAAGGAAATAATGCAAGAGCCCCATGTCCTTCATATCAAACTCTCTTACAAGATCCTCTTTGAAAGAAGTTAAGAGCTGCTCATCACCTGTCAGTATAAGATCATCAACATAAAGTAAAGTAATCAAAATCTTACCATCAATCACAATATTATATAGGTTTTCATCCACTTCACTATTTTTGAAGCCCAACCCGGTGAAATAGCTATCAATCTTGGTGTACCAAGCACGAGGTGCTTGCTTCAACCCATACAATGCTTTCTTGATTCTGCACACATGTGACTCCCTGTCAAAGGTATCAAAACATTTTGGTTGATCAATGTACACTTCTTCCTTAATAACTTCATTAGGAAAGGTTGACTTTAAATCCATTTGATCTATCTGCCACCCCATCTGCATTGAGAGTGCAAGGATGGATCTAATCGATGAGTACATTGAAACCAGTGCAAAATTCTCTTCATATTCAATCCCCTCAACCTATGACATCCCCGGGCCAAAAATCTAGCCTTTTATTTCTCCAAACTCCCATCTGTTGCTTGCTTCACCTTGTAGATCCACCTGGATCCAACCACTAACTTCCCCACTGGTCTTGGGACCACTTCACATGCACTGTTTGTGATAATGGAGTCATACTTCTCAACCATGGCATCAACCCGTGTTGGCTATTGCACTACTTCCTCAAAATAATATGGTTCTATCATAATACACTCACTCATAAGAGCCATGTATCCAGTATACTTGTCTGGGGACCTTCTCTACCTGCGATGTGATGTAGGTGCACCTACATGCTCTGTCACATCTAGCATCAATCTGTCAGCCTCTCTGGTGCGCTTCCTACCATTTCTGGTGGATGGATCTGTGTGAGTGGTTTCTGCCACTCCATGATCCTCTACTTGTGGCTGCTCCACATATTGAGGTTCATCCTTTAGAATTAAGAGTTCATCATCTGCATGCAATTCAATCTCCCTCTCAAGGGACAATCACATGGGTTTCTCCTCATCAAATTTAACATCTCTTCTGACAACTCTCATCCTGTTAGTAGGAAAATACACTCGAAGTTGTGGGGAGTATCAATGTACCCCAAAAATATTCGAACCTCTGTTTTTGGTCCTAGCTTCTTCTTGGAATCTTTGGTCACATGGAAATAGACAAATGAACCAACAATTTTAAAATATGAAACATCCGATTTCTTACTTGAAAAAGCCTCCTTTGGTGTACTCATGTCGAGTATCCAATGAGGACTATGGTTCTGCACAAATACTGCTTTGTTGCATGCCTCTGCCCACAGATACAATGGTAGGTCATGATCATGTAACATAGGTCATGATGCTCCCACAATTGTTAAGTTCTTTCTTTCTGAAACCCCATTTTGTTGTGGATTATGAGGTGTAATCAATTCACTCAGAATTCCTTCTTTGGAGAAAAAGTTCTTGAATTCATTAGAGATATACTCACCAGCATTGTTGCTCCTTAGATCCTTCACCTTCTGCCCTTTATCTTTCTCTACCAGTGCTTTGAACTCACAAAACTTGGAGTATGTTTATTTCTTCTGCAGAAAGAAGATCCAACACTTTCTAGAAAAATCATCAACAAAAATCACATAACACATGTGCTTTGTTGTGAAAGGTGTAGAGAATGGTCCAGACACGTTTGAGTGAAATCTCTCAAGTATTTCCACTGCTCGGTTCTCTTTCTCATGAAAAGTGGCTTTAATATACTTCCCCATGGTACATCCCTTGCATGTGTTTATCTACGCAAGAGTATCCTTGGAAGACCTGTAGAAATCTACTGCATAATCCTCAAAGAACTATGGTGTAGATGGCCCAATATCTTGTGCCATAACTCACATGCATCCTGGCTAACCACCTTCCCCACTTTACTAATCAACGCTGCACAACCATCTACATCAATTTTGTAGATTTTCTTCACACAAACCCCAATATTCTTTACTTGTATTGTGGCTTTGTGCCGAAGGAACGCCTTTCCTTCACTGAAAACCACATCATATCCAAGATCCTCCAACATAAAAACTAAAACTAAATTATTTTTCAAGACTGGTACATGCATGAAATCTTTTAATAGGAAAGGTTTACCCAACTGTCTCTGGAAAGTAACTGTACCAATACCGGTAGCACTTTACCTCTCGTCATCACCCATCTCATTGTGCATCTGAAGATCCTTCTCCTCCAAGCTACTAAAGAGTTCTTTGTTTCCTTTCATAAGGAAAGATGCTCCACTATCCAAGTACCACATAGATCCCATCGCAATTGATGCCATGCATGTGATGAGAGATAATTCCAACTCAAACTGTGAGGCCAAAGATTCACCGTTTCAACTCCCAGAGCCTTCTTGTTGTTCTTCTTCTTTTGTGGACAATTTGTGGCATAGTGTCCATGATCATGACAATGAAAACATTTCACCTTTGACATGTCACGCTTCTTGCCTTATTTTACAGTCTCATATTTGGAATGGGACTTCTTCCCCTTCTCCTTCTTTTCCTTCCTATCCAAGGCACAATTTTCAGTCTTGGATGAGGATCCATTCCTGGTATTCTGGAAAAACTCTTCTTGTACCAAATCTGACCATAGTCGCTCCCAATCTGGTAACTTCTCCCTCCCATTCACAGAGTCTTGGTAACTATGCCAGTGCTTGGGAAGGCCTAGAAGTGCTAGGCTCACCAATTCATCATCAGCTACAGTAATCCCAACACTTCCAAGCTCATCGCGACATTGAGTGAAATTGGTCAAGTATTTCTGGATTGTGTCACCCTTCTCCATTTTGATTTTCCTAAGCTTTTCCTTGAGTGCCAATTTTCTGTGGTCACTACTGCTTTGAAACAGATCTGTTAAGGCCTTCCATATAACATATCGAGTTTCCTTTCCATGGAGACTTGAGACAATATGATCTCGAACTCCCTCTAATAATATCATCCTCGCCTTTGCTACCTTCTTCTGCCATGCATCAAGAAGTTTGGCATCTGTTGTTGTGGGCTTGGGAATATCATTATCTATGAATTCCTTCAACCCACTATCCTCCAACATTGCCTCCATCCTATCCTTCCATGAAATATATTTCAAACTTCCCTTGAGTGCATATTCGAGTCTCAAGCCATTGAAAGGCATCTTCATCCTCGTCTGGCTCCAAAGAAAGTATCTGCAAATTTGAATATTGTTCAACACAAACTCAATTTCTTCTCCACTATTGTGATTCTTGGTGCTTTGATACCATGTAGAAATTACACCAATGGATTCAATTCGATCATGAAATGTACTTAACCAATATATTGAATCCTTCTACAATATTTTCAGAATATAAGTCACGATCGCTCAGTCACATGCAAGTAAGAGAAATAAGTAAATCAATCATACAACACAATATTTTCCTGGGGAGAGAAACTGCTCAAAACCCCTCCATCTTTATTATATAATCAACCAAGGAACCATGAAACAATACAATGCATTTGTGCTCACCATAACCTCATACACTCTATCAATTGTCTCACACTGTTATAAGCAAAATTGGACCAATACATAGCTAATTTCCTGCCCACCTTCAGCCTGCCTTGCTTAGTCCATCCCTAGGAAAAATAATTCCTATTAAATAGGAATTCCAACCTTACTTGACTATGCAATCCATTATGGGCTTCCTGTGGCATTATAGCTGCACCTGGGTAGTTCGCTAATAATACAATTGATATTTTACTTTCATTTAACCTTTGTCTCAATTAGGTCATCATCAGAATTGACATGCATGCGACTATCAATAGTGAATCATCAGTTACTTGGTAGATCACTACTTGTGAATTAAATCTATTTTAATTCACTTGATCTTCCACTAGCTCATCAATTAGTTAGAACCAGTTAAACTGATTTTAACTTAATTAATTTGAGTTAACTGATTGCACTCACACCACACTAGTGCTATAACTGCAACTAGACCCTGTAAATAATAGAATCACTCTACACGCCTATCCTTTGGCCCTCAACTTGAAATTTTTGATCTAACTAAGTATATAACACTTATTTAACTATTACAAGTTGTTATGAGATAAGATTACAATTTATTTTCCAATTTATTTAAAAATTGGATGCCCACATTAGCACTAATGTTTCACTGAATTCTTCACTCATGTGTGACCTGGTATCCCACACTAGTATGTGGTGCATTTTCTTGTTGAATTTCAACATTTATGGCCATGGCCGAAGTTCGAAGTTTGGCTACCCTAAGAAGAGCAAGTGAAAATTAGGACTTACGAAGTCCGTATTCTAAACAACCTGATTTTTTGCCCTAAATATTATGGAAATTTTGGAAAAAATTTAATAAAATCTCGGAGGAAGTTTTTTAAATCTAGGTTGAAACTATCAAACTTCAATATTTTGGGTAAGCCGAAGATTTTTGATGGTGTTGAATCCATTTCCACCATCATAAACATGATTTAAACACTGTTACTACTAGATTTTTTGAAATTTGTTTACTTGGATTCTGGTCACTTTTTACTGCCCAGGCAATTACTCCACCTTAGTAGACTTGTCCCTTATGAAGAACTCCACTCTCAATGGTGACTACGTGTGATATATTATGCGAGATATAATAGTTTTGAGTATTCGCTTTGAAAGTGTCACCATGAGTACTTTTTCATGATACTCATCATGAGGGACACAATTTGACACGTAAATTGCCTATGAAATATAGTTTTCTTTCTTTTTTTCTATGTGGTGGTTAATAGTGGTTAATAGTTTGTGTTAAAATGATTTAAATGGACATTGCATTTGTCAAAATCATCAAATTTTATGGATACCTCAAATTTTAACTTCCTATCCTTCTCATCCTTTAATTACTTTGGTTAAATGTATTAAAGGGTTCATGAGTAATACCATAAATGATGTAAATGATACATGTAATTGTTTTGGTTTTATGTTCTATTCACACATGGTAAGGGAATATATTATTCATGGGAAATTATTACAAGAGTGTTTCACACATTTAGTTTTAAGAAAATAGAAATGAGATTTAAATTTTAGTCTTTAATAGGGTTTATTTGAAAGATTTGGGTGGAAATTGTTTCTTAAGTAGAGATATTGAAGAGACAAAGGGCAAAGACACAAATGAAGATGACAAGCATGTGTATGATTCCATAAAAGGAAGACTCATAAAGAGGTAAGGAATAGTGATAAGTGATACATGGTGATAAAATATAAATGGGGTTATATGTTTGGGTAGATGATTGCCACAAATGAATGATGTTAACCTTTGTATTGTTGTAAAGTATTTGGAATGCTTGTAGTACATGAATTGAAGCAATATAAGGGGTGCATGATTCGTTGTACCTAACACCTTAAAGTTTTGGTCTAAGTTGTAAAAACTTGATTTTCCCTTGTAAGAACATAGTATTCAAAACCAGAACCGGTGACCAGACTGGTCCACCTATCAAACTGGAACTGGTCAAACTAGGACTTGTCAGATCTCAATGAACCGATCTTTAAAAAAATACATGATATAATTAGTTTTTAATGAAAGAAACTTCTTTTAAGATTTAAAACCATGATTCCAAACTAATAGAGATAAAACATGCAAATGTTTCTCATCTATATACCATGTAAAGGTGAATATATCAAATTGGAAGCAAGTGCAATACATATCAACAACAAAATAGATAATCAATGAGGGTCTAAATGGCCTCTAGAGTCCAAAAATAATGCTAAAATATATGGGGTCACTGGCCTACTACAATTCTACTGTAATATTGCAAATAGAAAATTTACAGTGATATAGAAAACATGCAATAAATTTAACACATAAATTTTACTTTAGCAACACAAATACAAGAAAATATGCCCAGAACACCAATTTTATTAATATGATCAGTTCAAGTACAATATGAGATGGAATGAGTTACCTGATCTTGCACAAGGCAAGCTACAAGCCTCAGGTGATCAACAACAAAAGGTACAACTACTACAATAATCTGCTCTCCTGGAAAATGCGTTGTCATTGGCTTTCTGCAACTGTTGGCTAGCTTTGGCACTTTATTTTCCCACTGAATAGTGCCTAGAAAATTGTAGGAATTTGGGAAGGTGATCCTTACCCAAAAACCAGAAAAACCCAGAAAGATTTTCCCCAACTTCCAACCTTCAAAATTAGACCCTTCTCTGCTTAGCCCTTCTTCAATTTCGAATTATGCTCTTGTAGATGCTCTTGTAGATTTTTGCCCTCCAAAATACCATCAAACCTACTAAAATATATCTCCAATCAAACCCCAACTCCTCATATCCTAAATCCTCCGACAAATGCTGCTCCAAACTGCTGCCCTCCTATGATTGTGCAGTCATTGGGTGGATGACGCAGTCCCTAGAGGGTCACTGCAGGAAATCATGTGGTTGGTCCCATTAGGACTGAAACTGCTCCAAGACTCCTAAAAATCCTCAATGATTGCTCTTGTAGCTTCTCCAGATGGTTTTCTCCACAACCAAGCTCCTCCAACATTAGCTGACTCTCTCTACTACACATCACCATTTCTCACTGCATCCTAGCCTCTCCGAAAATGTGTGGGACCTGCTGAATCTATCTCCCCTGGTCACATGGTACTGATAGAGCCCTTCTTGAGTGGCACTCAAATTCTACTAGAGAAGGGATGAGCATCTCTCCTTTGGAAGCTCATGTGCTAAACTGAACATCGGTGGCTCAGCTAAACAAATAAGGAAATTCAATTTTCTAAATATGCAAATGATGCCAATGCCTCCTCCAAAACTTCCTTTTATAAGTGATGGTCATGAAAAACTTGTGGGTGCCTCCACCAATTTTATTTTCCCAAGGGAATTTGAATTTATTTCTTCTTTAATATTTTTTCCTTGTGGTTTCCATCCTCTAGTAATTTAATTTATTATTTTTCTCCTATGTTGGCCACAAAAGGTACATTAAGTTATTTAATTCAAAATTGACAAAAAAATATTTTCCCAAACATTAGGAAAAATTAGGAAGGGACGTTACAATTCTCCCCCCTGGATGTTGCTTGACCCCAAGCAACTGCAAAACTGGAGGATTTAAGTTATGTTCATTCTCACACGTGGCATCCTCCTCCAGAAAATCCTTCCACTTGACCAAGTGCTCCCGAACCACTCTGTTACTCAACCTCCTCTCCTTGGTATCCAATATAAGCTCTGGTGTCAAAACCAAATTTCCCTCATCATCCAATGTAGGCAAATCTAATGCTGCTACTACATGTTGCCCCAATGCCTTCTTTAGGCATGAGACATGGAATACATTATGGATTCCGATCTCAGAAGGTAGCTCCATCTCATAAGCCACCTCACCAATTCTCCTCACCACCGAGTAAGGTCCTAAAATCAAGGTTGCAATTTCTCTGCACCCTTCTGCTTGAGTGAATATTTCCTATATGGCTGAAAGCGCTAGTAAACCATGTCTCCAACCTCGAACTGTCTCTATACGATGTGCTTATCATCATATATATTCTACTGATTCTGGGCTACGTACAAATTGTTATTGAGAGCTCGGATAATCTCCTGGCACTCTTGAACCCAATTCTTGGCCCCTGGGGCTCTGGTGTCTCCAAAAATCATATCAGAAAGAGTGAGTGCATCATATCCATAAAGATCTCAAAAATGGGACATACCAATAGACATGTGATAAGTCGCATTGTAGTAGATGATGAGTGATCATGTTGATTGTTGATATCTGTAATGTCCCTTCCTAAGTTTTCCTAATGATTGGGAAAATACATTTTTCTCAATTTTGAATTAAATAAATTAAAGTACCTTTTGTGGCTAACGTAGGAGAAGAAAAAAATTAAATTACTAGTGTAGGATGGGACCCACACGGAAAGCATATTAGAGAAGAAATAAATTCGAATTCCCTTGGGAAAATGGAATTGGTGGGGGGACCCACAAGTTTTGCATGACCAAAACTTATAAAAGGAAGTTTTGGAGGAGGAATTGGCATCATTTGCATATTCAGAAAAATCAAATTGCCTTAGTTGTTTAGCTGAGCCAACATTGTGTTGTTTAGCACAGGAGCTTCCCAAGGAGAGAATTTCATCTCTTCTCCAGTGGACTTTGTGTGCCACTCAAGAAGGGTTATATCAGCACCTTGTGACCAGGGGAGACAGATTCATCAGGTCCCACACATTTCTGGAGATTTTGGGACGCAATGAGAGTTGGTGTTGCGTAGTAGAGAGAGTCAGCTAGTGTTGGAGGAGCTTAGTTGTGGATAAAATCATCTGGAGCAGCTATAATAGGAATCATTGAGGATTTTCAGGAGTCTCGGAGCAGTTTTAGTCCCTACAGGTCCAACGACATGCAGTTTTCTTCAGTCACTCTCTATGGACTACATCATCCACCCAGTGACTGCAGAGTCATAGGAAGGCAGCAGTTTGGAGCAACATTTGTCGAAGGAGTTAGGAGCTGAGGAGTTGGGGATTTGGTTGCAGATATATTTTAGGAGGTTTGTAGATATTTTTTAGGGCAAAAATATATAGGAGCAGCTATAGCAACATAATTCGAAATTGAAGAAGGGCTAAGCATAGAAGAGTCCAATTTTGAAGGTTGGAAATTGGGCAACAACTTTATGGTTTTTGTTGAGCCCCAAAGATGTCCTTCTTTTCCACCACATTTCACTTCATTTCCTTTGTCCCTCATCAATTACAGGCTTGAATGATCAATAGGATTGATTAGGATTATTTTAAGAATGTATATAATGACTAACTTGCTATGTTTTCATGATTTCATTGTTGTAGTAATTTTTTACTAGACTCGGCTACAGAACACAGTCATTCTGTAGCTAGTCGTCTATTCCGCAGCTATCTTCATGTTCACGCAAGTTCCAGGTGTCACCTCAAGGAAAAACGCATATGGTCATATTCCACATCACTCCCCCATAATTTCTTGCTCTCCACGAAGTTTGAGCTCAAGTCTACAGGTGGTTATGCACGTGGGAAACCAAAACTAGGAGATAGACTTCTAATAGGACAAGGACTGTACAGATGTCCTTAATCATAGTACGAGGCCACCACCAGAGTCCTAGTTTGATTTTAGTTGGGAAAGACATTTATTCTTTTTTTATCTCAAAGACAGTTATGTAATTTTGTTATAAGTATGGCTCAGGAGACCGAGAAATGACTAGCTAGATTTATGTTTTATTGCTAGATCTCAGAAGACCGTAATACTCTTTTTTGAAGAATTTCTCTTTTAATGAAAGAAGCATCACTTTATTGCAAGAGCTGAGTCAATCTTGAGTAGATTTGTGTGCTACTCTAGTGGTAGAGGGCCCCTGCTACCTGAGAAGCTTTGTTCATATGGTTTAGATAAGTAACTTGGCCTTGTTTCATTCCTAGTTTAATCAATTTTCTGAACTTTGTGTTTTTATACTTACTTGCAGTGGATGCCACAATTAGTCTTATCCTTACAAACTATTCCAAAATACCACTAACATTGGATGGGATATAACTGTAGTATTTTAGGAGTTATTTGCATTTCCTAGAACTTTATGTTTTTTTGCTCAATGACATCAGTTGTTACAGCTAGTCTTGTTCTTATTAATCTCTTCCAAAATATCACTAACTCTGGATGAGACATAGCTGTGGTGTTTCAGACCTTACTGCGTTTTGTTGAACTTTATGTTTTATGCTCATTTGAATTGAATGATACAGCCAGACTTGTTTTTACAAACTATTCCAAAATATCACTCATATTGAACAAGATAGGGCTGTAGTATTTCATAGAATTAGTTGCATTTTAGTCCAATTGAAATACTCCGGAGGTAGATGTCACTCTAGTTTAATTCTGTCACTATATTTCAAGTTTGATAATGGCACTCTAGTTCAACTCTGTTCACTGTATTTTAAGTTTGATTAGTGGCATTCTAGTTCAGTTCTAGTTCATTGTATTTCAAGTTAGGTTAATGGAATTATAGTTTAGTTGTGATCACTGTGTTTCAAGTTTGATCAATTGCATTCTAGTTCAGTGTTATCCATTGTTCTTTAAGTTGTATTAACTGTCAAAATTAGACTTCACAGCCTTCATTGTTTACAAACTACTCTTGTTCTGAATTTCCATTAATGCATCATCATACAGATAGGAATTAGTGATATCAGTTTAAGGCCTTGATTGTTCTGCAATCTTTTGAAATTTCACAAATAAGCCTTTTCCCAAAAACTATTCTAGAAAATCTCTAACTTTCGAACGAGGCTTAGTAGTGACAAGTTGAGTTACATAATGGATTAATATTAGCATTACAAGTTAATTCAGAGTAGAAATCTTATTGTGCTACAAATAATCTTTTCCAATTGTGTTCCATTAAACTTTTAGCCATGGATGAGATTCTTTGTAATATTGTAAGATGATTGTTTACTTAGGAGAACCTCATTTTCACTAAAATTGTCCTTTTCTCAAGCTATTCCAATATATTTCTAATGAATGAATTGGATGAGTTCATGTTATGAGTTATTGAGTTCATGTTGTGATTTATTTTTTTGCTATGAGTCATTATCAAACTTTGCATTTTATGTTCTTTAGTATAGGTTTTGCTCTGTTTTTAGTGTGACCAACAACTGTTATTTTTCAACATTCAGTTCTTTTCCTTCTTAACATAAAACCAAAAAACCAAAAACATCATAAAAAAACACTAAACACAACGTAGTGAGAAACAGATACCTAGGCACATATAGTGCACCTCACTTCAGCAGTTTACTAACCCTGGTTGATAATTTATGACCTCAATTTAGGAACAGTAAGTTGAGCACACATTTTGGCGCCGTTGCCGTGGAAGTGTAACTAGGTAGCTTTGTTTCTTACCTCCCAAAAACAATGACATGCGTAGAGAAAGAAACTCAAGGGGTAGATTCATAAGAAGCAGAAGCTTGATTCCTAGAACACCACTTGTTTCACCAAGACCAAGAGCCAGCACATCTTCAACTCAAACCCACATTCCATCCTTTACTGATCCTAGAATCTCAGAGGACTTAAGATCAGATATTCCATTAGAAAGACCTTCCACTTCATCCACTGAACCTGTCTTAGAAGAATATTCAAGGATACCTGCTTGAGGCACAAACTCTTCCACTTCCATAGAAGAATCAACTATGGCAGAAGAAGGGGGAGGAGGAGTCTTTAATGGAGAACACACACTATTTGGAGGGGGTAGAGATAGAGGTAGAGGAGAAGGAGGTAGAGGTGCAGAAGGAGAAGGAGGCAAAGGAAGAGGTAGAAGAGAAATTGGAAGCTCTTTTGGGTTTCCTATAGTAGATGAAGAAACCAATGCAACTATGAAAAAAATTTCACCCTCTATCCTTCCAAACTTTTATGGAATTAAAACTGAAGATCCTGAAACCTTCCTATTTGAATTTGAAGTCCTATGTAGAACCTATGACTACTTACAAGATGCTCAAAAACTTAAACTATTTCCTTCAACATTGAAAGGAGTAGCATTGAAGTGGTTTATGAGTTTGATCAATAGTTCTATTAGGACATGGGAAGACATGAAACAAGAATTTCTAGAGAGGTATTTGGATTACTGTATGCCAGTCAACCATAAGGAGGAAGTGTTTAAAATGCTACAAAAAGAGGATGAAAATTTGGAAGATTTGTTGGAGAGATTTAACTACAACATCAAAAGAGCAAAAATGGAAAACCTAGACCAAGATACCTTGAAAGCTCTCTTGTTGAAGACAATTAGGGATGAATGGTTAGATATCCTTAACATGATGGGAAAATGGGATATATCTCAGCTTACATTACCTGAAATAGCTTAATTATGTATCAACCTTTCAAGAGGGAAATCTAAAACTGTAAAAGGACCAAGAGACCCTGCTCTTGCAAGGGAAATAAGTCTGCTTCTGGGACAGTAAGTAGGGCAGAAATAGGGCATATGCTTGATGAATTCAAATCTGATATCTTAGGGAGTCTTAGTGAAAAAATAGACACCCTTAAGTTACAAAACAAGCAAAAATCTGAATCTGATGCCTTAGAAATCTTTTGTCCCAAATGTAGAAAGAAACATGCCTTGAGAGAGTGCCCTTTGGATGCAAAAGTTGTAGAGACTTGTGTAATTTGTTCAGAAAAACATGAGACCAAGAGTTGTCCTTCACTTCCTGGTCTTAAAGCTATCTTTCAAGAAGAAACTCCTACAAGTTCCACAGAATCTCTCAATTTTGTCTCCAGGAGGCCTTGGCAAGGACCTCAAACACAAGGATTTCATGATTAGTTGTATAATCAACCCCCACCAAATTGGAATTCTTGGCAGCAACCTTGGTCCCAATTTCAAAATCAATCACAAACTTGGGCGCAAAATCCCTATGGAAGATACTCTCAGTATTACCAATATTCACCATCCTATCCACCATATCCACATTTCCCTCCTCAACAAAATTTTCAACAAAATCCTCAAAATCCACAACATCAAAATCAACCACTTCCATTACCATTTCCTCAGAAAACAAATCAGTTGCCTACCCAACCCATACCAAACCACAACAATAAAAATCCTCAGAACACATACATGATAGAAGGCCAACAATTTCCAACTTACTTGATCACTCCATTAAACCTTAGTGATGTTCAACTTAGGTCTGGAAGAATACTTGAAAAGAGGAAAACTTCTATAATCATATAAGAGAAAGAAAATTCTAAGGAAGATTCTCTACGGGTAAATAAAAGTCTTGAAGAGAACACAACTTTCCAAGACTCAAATATTGAAAAATCAAAACAAAAAGAACCAATAATTTCAACTCCTATATTAGAGCAGTCATCAACATCCACTTCTACACCTCCCTTTCCAGAAAGATTACAAATTGATATGGGTGTAGAAAAAAAAATTATGGTGCCTAATTATGATTTCCTAGATGAGCTAAGAAATGTTTGTATTAAGATCCCATTATTACAAGCCATCAAGGAAATTCCAATCTTAGCAAAAACAATAAAGGAGTTGAGCATGAAGAAAACTAGAAAAAGAATAAGAGAGATAAAGAAAATTCAACTGGCAGGAAAAATAACAGATATCATGATGGGTAAGATTGCTATTCCAAAGTATCTAGACCCAGGAAATCCAGTTGTTAAAATTCACATCAATGGAATTGAGATCCAAAACACACTTATTGATTTAGGAGCAGCAATCAATATTATGAGTAGAAAAATCATGGATAAACTGAAACTTCCTAATCTTCTTTTTACACCCACATTATTACAATTAGCAGAAAGATCTGTGATCAAACCTTATGGGGTAATAGAAGACATTCCAGTGTCCCTAGATTCTTGGGAATATCCTGTGGATTTTATGATCCTAACTCCTAAGAACAATCTAGGAGGGCATCCTATTATATTAGGAAGACCTTGGTTAGCTACAGCTGATGCTTTCATTAGTTTTATATTTGGTGATATGTACATCTATGATGGTAGTTCAACCAAGAAATTTACCTTGTATCCTCCAGCAAGAACAATTATAGAATTAGATGATACTCAATGGATAGAGGATGAAGAAGACTTGCAACCTCTCTTCACAATTTCAGAAATTAGTGAAGATAGCCAGATTTTGAATACCTTAGAAAACTTTGAATCCTCTTCGGAATATAAGCATGAACAATTTCAAGAAGAATCCAACATTGATTTTTTATCATCAAGGCAGATGTCTCTTTATTCCATGGATAAATTTGGCAGCTCTACAATTGAGATATTTCCAGGCAAAACCTTAAACATAAACAAGAACTTAGAGAAATCTC
This sequence comes from Pinus albicaulis, assembly GCA_034641835.2. Classification (NCBI taxonomy): domain Eukaryota; kingdom Viridiplantae; phylum Streptophyta; class Pinopsida; order Pinales; family Pinaceae; genus Pinus; species Pinus albicaulis. The sequence goes on along the minus strand of CM076575.1, from coordinate 1,846,417,801 downwards.
AACAAGAGGGGCTAGTCAAGATCTTACAGAGACATTCTTCTGCATATGCATGGGAGTACACTGATATGAAAGGGATAAGCCCCAAGACTTGCACTCATCACATATATATAGAGGAAAATTGTAAACCAATCAGACAACCTCAAAGACGGATGAATCCAAATCTTAGGGAGATTGTTAAGGAAGAATTGCAGAAATTGTTAAATGTTAACTTCATCTATCCCATTTCAGATAGTCAGTGGGTTTATCCTTTGGTAATTGTGCGAAATAAAAATGGTAAATGGAGGGCATGTATTGACTACCGGGAATTAAACAAATCTACTCTTAAAGATCATTTTCCCATACCTTTCATAGATCAGGTGTTAGATACATTAGCTAGCAAAAAGTACTTTTAATTTCTAGATGGGTTTAGTGGTTATAACCAAATTCAAGTAGCACTTAGAGATCAAGACAAAACCACATTTACCTGTCCTTGGGGTACCTATGCTTACCGAGTATTGCCATTTGGATTATGCAATGCACCTGCAACATTTCAAAGGGAAGTACTAGGAATCTTTTCAGATCTAATACATGATTGTGTAGAGGTATATATGGATGATTTCACAGTTTATGGAAACACATTTGAAGAAGCCTTAACAAACTTGGAATTTTTTTTAAAGAGATGTAAAGAAGGAAATCTTTCACTTAGTCATGAGAAGTGTTTTATGATGTTTACTGAAGGAATTGTTTTAGGACATCACATTTCAGGGGATGGGATTAGAGTTGATGAGTCAAAATTTGAAGTCATATCTAACTTATCTACTCCAAGTTGTCAAAAAGATGTTAGGAGTTTTCTAGGATTTATAGGATATTATCAAAGGTTTATAGAAAACTTCACCAAGATAGCATCTCCAATTTTCAAATTACTTACCAAAGACTGTGAATTCAAGTGGAATCCTGATTGCTAGTTAGCCTTTGAGACCCTGAAAACAAAAATCTCTGAAGCACCTATTTTAAGAGGACCTAACTGGAAGTTACCTTTTCATATTTCAACAGATGCCTCAGATACAACTCTAGGAGCAGAATTGGGACAAAAAGACCTGATTCCTTATGCCATCTACTATACCAGTAAAAATTTGACTCCTTTAGAGTTAAACTATACTGTAACTGAAAAAGAGTTTTTAGTTGTTGTTCATGCCATAAACAAATTTCGACACTATATAACAAGCTATGAAACTTTTGTTCACACAGATCACTCTGCAATTAGATATCTAATGAACAAATCAATTACTAATGGCAGAGTCATAAGATGGTTATTGCTTTTACAAGAATTCAACATTACCATTCTAGATAGGCCTAGAAAACAAAACACAGTAGCTGATTTCTTATCTAGACTCCAAAACATCAAAGACAATACTCCAGTTGAAGATCAATTCCCTGATGAATATCTTTTGCAATTTCTACTCAGACTCCTTGGTTTGCTGACATTGCTAATTATTTAGTTTCAGGGAAATTTATTTCAATAATGAATGCAAGAGACAAAAGGAAGATCATTTATGATAGTGCAAAATATTCATGGGTTGCTAATGAGTTATACAAAAAAGGTCCAGATTTTATCATTAGGAGATGTGTTCGGGAAGATGAAATGCCTGAGATCCTCAAGGCATGTCATGATGAACCTTGTGGCAGACACTTTGCTGATAAAAGAACAACTTATAAGATTCTTCATTTAGGATATTATTGGCCATCCCTTTTTAAAGATGCTAAAGAGTATGTCAAAAGGTGTGACAGTTGCCAAAGGGTAGGGAAACCTTCTCCTTCAGGTGAGATGCCATTGCAGCCTCAGGTACATATTGAACCTTTTGAAAAATGGGCTTTAGATTTTTTAGGACCTATTAGTCCTCCATCAAGACAAAAGAAATATATATTAGTTTGCACTGATTATGTTACTAAATGGGTAGAGGCCAAGCCATTACTTTCTTCCACTGAAGCATCTGTAGTTAATTTTCTTTTTGAGGATATTTTTACTCGTTTTGGTGTCCCAAGGGAAAATGTTACAGATCAAGGAGCTCAATTTACATCAAAGCTAGTGGAACAAATGATGGAGAGGTACAAAATCAGACACAGAAAATCTACTCCCTATCATCCACAAGCAAATGGTCAAGTGGAATCTACCAATAAAGTCATTGGGGGGATCCTACCAAAGACTGTCCATTTACATAGAAGAGATTGGGTAGATAGGCTTCTTGAAGCTTTGTGGGCCTATAGAACTACATGGAGAAGTACAACAGGTCATACTCCCTATGAACTTGTTTATGGAAAACAATTTTTGTTTCCCATAGAGTTTCAGATTCAAAATTTTAAAATGGCAGTTCAGCTAGGACTTGATCTAACAGAGGCACAAAAGCACAGATTGGAGAAGATTAATGAATTGGATGAGATCAGACAATATGCAGTTCAGAAAACAAGTATAGTCCAACAGCAAAGGACTAGAAGGCATGATAAGTATATCAAGGAAAAGAAGTTCAAAGAAGGTGATTGGGCTCTCTTGTTTGATTCAAAGTTCAAGGATTTCCAAGGTAAATTCCAAACACATTGGCTTGGGCCATATGAAATTACAGGAATTTTTGACAATGGAGCAATAAAAATCAGGACAATAGATGAAGAAGAGGTCACTTTTCTTGTGAATGGTCATAGATTGAAGCTATATCACAAGCCAATTTCAAGAGAAGAATTTGTCAAGAGATTCCAAGAAAATAGTGATATGAAGTTAATGAAGAAGAACTTTTCTTCTTCATCAACTTAATTGAATTTTCTGAAGTCAGATATTTGAAAAAAAATAAAAAATAAATAAAAAAATAAAGTATAAACATGAAAAATAATCTCTGATTAGCATGTTTATACAGAAAAGATAGAGTGAAAATCAGAATCTTTTTGACACTTTAGCTTTTCAAGTTTGTTCTTTTTTTGCCAGCAGCTATCATAAAATCATAAGTGATTCACATTCCACTTATGATCCATTTCACTCCATTCATCCATACTCCATTTCATTTCATTCATCCATACTTCATCCATTTCATTCCACGGTCCACCTCATTTCCATCTCAGAGTTTTAAGATTGATTTCTTTCTGCAATTGAATAATACAGATCATAAGTTGCAAGTCATTTTCCATACTTCACTCCAATTCATAATTGTGATTCATTTCATTCCATTATTCACTTCACCCATACTCCATTACACCATACTTCATTATCCATTTTTAACTCATTTCATACAACATTCCATTCATGCTTCAAACCATTTCATTTCATGTTTCAAGGCTTCTACAGCTACATTCTGCAATCAGTCAGACATTTTGCATCCAATCAAACATTCTGCAGCCAGTCAGACATTCTGCAGCCAGAGATCCTGAAGGCACTATCTAGTAATCACTTGATTTAGCAGCAAATTGATCCTGCATATCCAAGACAACAAGCAACATCAAAGGAGTTATGAGGACTGAAGATCAATGATTTTCAAAGGAGGAAAAGTCATATCAAAACCACAAAAAAAAAAAAAAAAATCAAAGGAAAGGCAAAGGTAAAAGTTATGAAATTATTATGGTGACAGATCATGAAAGTTTAGCATAGTTAAGTCATGTATGATTCAAAAAGGTTATTTTAATTAGTCGTGTTGATCATGCCTATCAAAACTATCATAAAAACTTTGGACAAAATCCCTTCCATCTTGCCATATCCAGTCATCATTTAAAACTTAACAGTTAAGTACTGAAGTGATTTAAATAGTCACGTCACTAGGCCAAAGTATTTAATGATGATTTTGAATTTCTCACAAAATATCTCCGCGGTCTTTTCTTCCGTGATAGCTCTCAACTCATTAATCCGTGTGAATCATCCTCACCGCATTATACTCATTTCATAACTACTCCATATCATTTCTTTCCATAGCCAATTCTTAGCCATTCCGGTCTGTAAAATAGAGGAAACATCTGTGGAGTAAAAACATCTCTTTAACAACCATTTTCACCATGAGCAGAGGAGCAGTAATTTGAAGGTTGAAAAGATAAGTTATGGGTCTCATAGTAAGAACTGAACCAGTTGGAACCAAGTACTTGGAAGGCTATCCACAAATCAGAGAAATGCTGCAGCAGGCTGGGTGGTTACAATTCTTGGAAAAATTTAATGGTTTTCATAAAGAAGTAACCAAAAATTTGCACTATCCTTCAATGGAGCAGAGGTCGAAATAGGAGACATTAAATTCACTATTATAGAGGCTTTCATTGCAGAAGCAATGGAATTACCCAGACAAGGAGAAAACTGGTTCAAAAATAGGGAATTTCATAATGAGGCATGGAGGCAAATACTCAAAACACCAGGTATGGATGTTTCCATTTTTAAGAAAGGTATTCCTAGCTCGGCACTGAAGAATAAATGGAGGAACATGTTACTCATTTTGCAAAAAATTATCACTTGTGAAGGAAGATTTGGTACCCTCTATGTTTATCATATTCGGTTAATGATGCATTTCTTAGATGAAGAAATCAATTTTCCCTTTTTCCTACTTCATAGTCTGAAAAGAATGGCCACTAATGTTCAAAAGAGGGTTCAATTTCTAGAAACCACTTTGTATCACCATGGTTTAGTCAAAATCCTCATTGAACATCATTTGAGAAAAATGGGAGATAATTGGGATGAGTTTCTAGTGAGGAATCACTTTGAGGAACCCAAGGAATCTCCACCTGAAGGCAAACCCATAAGAAGAAGCAGGAGAAGGGAAATTTCCAAAGCTGTTGAAACTAAAACTGGTAAATCAATACAAGAGGACAGTGAAGAGATGATTTCTGAGAAATTGGCTGAAATTAAGAAGCAACTTAAGAAGGAGAGGATAATAAGAAAATATGCCAAAGAGAGAGGTGAAGGACCATCTCAACCAAGACGGAGCCACAGACTCAGAGGTATATTGAAGAAAACAGGGGTTAGACAAACGGGAATCATAAACATTGAGGATGAAGAAACACCTACTACTAGATCACCTGAGTACCAGTATGAGGAGGATCCTGATGAAGGAGCTCCAGAGATAGACCCAACACAGCAACAAATTTATAATTATGTTGAGACATTAGAGAAGAGAGCCTCGGAAAGTAGAGATAGAACTCCTAGCCCACCAAAATCTACAATTGATGTACTAAGAAGAGACAAATATGAGTTAGAAGTGCTCAATAGGCATATCAAGAATGAGAATGAAATTTTAAGGGAGAAGGTTAAGATGAAAGGTGATATGAATACAACTCTGTCTCTACAAATGAAAAAGTTGCACAAGGCCAGTGAAAAATTGAAGAAGAAAAACAAAAATTTAAGCAGGGCACTTACAAATTTGAGATTCAAGTTGATCATAAGGAAGCCCAGGAGGCCATTGATTGTCAGGAAAAGCAGAAGAAGGGGCCTAGATGTCCTAGCATAGGTCTCAGAGTACATGGATTAGTTGCATGAGGACATGCAAAAGCCTTGTAGTGGGGGTATGTTGAGCCCCAAAGATGTCCTTCTTTTCCACCACATTTCACTTCATTTCCTTTGTCCCTCATCAATTACAGGCTTGAATGATCAATAGGATTGATTAGGATTACTTTAAGAATGTATATAATGACTAACTTGCTATGTTTTCATGATTTCGTTGTTGTAGTAATTTTTTACTAGACCCGGCTACAGAACGCAGTCATTCTGTAGCCAATCTTCTATTCCGCAGCTATCTTCATGTTCACACAGCTTCCAGGTGTCAACTCAAGGAAAAACGCATATGGTCGTATTCCACATCACTCCCCCATCATTTCTTTCTCTCCACGAAGTTTGAGCTGAAGTCTACAGGTGGTTATGCACGTGGGAAACCAAAACTAGGAGATATACTTCTAATAGGACAAGGACTGTACAGATGTCCTTAATCATAGTACGAGGCCACCACCAGAGTCCTAGTTTGATTTTAGTTGGGAAAGAAATTTATTCCTGTTTTATTTCAAAGACAGTTATGTAATTTTGTTATTAGTATGGCTCGGGAGACCGAGAAACGGCTAGCTAGATTTATGTTTTATTGCTAGATCTCAGAAGACCGTAATACTCTGTTTTGAAGAATTTATCCTTTAATGAAAGAAGCATAACTTTATTGCAAGAGCTGAGTCAATCTTGAGTAGATTTTCATGCTACTCCGGTGGTAGAGGGCCCCTGCTACCTAATTTTCTAAACTTTGTGTTTTTATACTTACTCGCAGTGGATGCCACAGTCATTCTTATCCTTACAAACTATTCCAAAATACCACTAACATTGGATGGGATATAACTATAGTATTTTAGGAGTTAGTTGCATTTGCTGGAACTTTATGTTTTTTTTGCTCAATGACATCAGTTGTTACAACTAGTCTTGTTCTTATTAATCTCTTCCAAAATATCACTAACTCTGGATGAGACATAGCTGTGTTGTTTCAGAGCTTACTGCGTTTTGTTAAACTTTATGTTTTGTGCTCATTTGCATTGAATGATACAGCCAGACTTGTTTTTAAAAACTATTCCAAAATATCACTCATATTGAACGAGATAGGGCTGTAGCATTTCATAGAATTAGTTGCATTTTAGTCCAGTTGAAATACTCTGGAGGTAGATGTCACTCTAGTTTAATTCTGTCACTATATTTCAAGTTTGATAATGGCACTCTAGTTCAACTCTGTTCTCTGTATTTTAAGTTAGATTAGTGGCATTCTAGTTCAGTTCTAGTTCACTGTCTTTCAAGTTAGGTTAATGGCATTCTAGTTTAGTTGTGATCACTGTGTTTCAAGTTTGATCAATTGCATTTTAGTTTAGTGTAATCCATTGTTATTTAAGTTGTATTAACTGTCAAAATTAGACTTCACGGCCTTCATTGTTTACAAACTACTCTTGTTTTGACTTTCCAGTAATGCATTATCATACGGAAAGGAATTAGTGATATCAGTTTAAGGCCTTGATTGTTCTGCAATCTTTTGAAATTTCACAAATAAGCCTTTTCCCAAAAAATATTCTAGAAAGTCTCTAACTTTCGAATGAGGCTTAGTAGTGACAAGTTGAGCTGCAGAATGGATTAATCTTAGCATTACAAGTTAATTCAGAGTAGAAATCTTATTGTGCTACAAATAATCTTTTCCAATTATGTTCCAATAAACTTTTAGCCATGGATGAGATTCTTTGTAATATTGTAAGATGATTGTTTACTTAGGAGAACCTCATTTGCACTAAAATTGTCCTTTTCTCAAGCTATTCCAATATATTTCTAATGAATGAATTGGATGAGTTCATGTTATGAGTTATTGAATTCATGTTGTGATTTATTTCCTTGCCATGAGTCATTATCAAACTTTGCATTTTCTGTTCTTTAGTATAGGTTTTGCTCTGTTTTTAGTGTGACCAACAACTGTTCTTTTTCAACATTTAGTTCTTTTCCTTCTTAACATAAAACCACAAAACCAAAAACATCATAAAAAAACACTAAACACAATGTAGTGAGAAACAAATACCTAGGCACATATAGTGCACCTCACTTCAGTAGTTTACTAACCCTGGTTGATAATTTATGACCTCAATTTAGGAACACTAAGTTGAGCACACAAGTTTTTCTGTGTTTTGGGAAAAGATCACCTTCCCAATTTCCTATAATTTTCTAGTCACTATTTAGTGGGAAAATCAAGTGCCATAGTCAACCAACTGTTGCAGAAATCCAAGGACAACGTAGTTTCCAGGAAAGCAGATTATTTTAGTAGTTGTACCTTTTGTTGTTGATCACCTAAGGCTTGTAGCTTGCCTTGTGCAAGCCCAGGTGCCATCATTGCATCTCATATTGTAGTCCAGCTGATCATATTAATAAATTTGGCATTCTGGGCATATTTTCTTGTATTTGTGTTATTGAAGTAAAATTTTTGTGTTAAATTTATTGCATGCTTTCCATATCACTATAAATTTTCTGTTTGGAATATTACCGTGGTATCAGAGCATGTTCTTGGCCAGGGTGGGGAACAAGAGCAGGTTATGCCATCGAGATACCAAGGAGTGGTTTTTCATAGAGTTAGTCGCAGAGGCAGAGGTGGAGTTTTTGGGAGAGAAGGTAACCTAGACCCATTTTCAGACACATAAGTAGAATCCAGGAGGGAAGGAATGGACTAGCACAATGAGGAAGAGTCACCTAGGCTGAGGGGTCTGAACCAGATTTTGGAGGAGTTGTTGAGAGAAAATCATCAGATGATGAGACAGGGGCACATCATAATGGACATGATGCAACAGGTGATGGGATTGCATGTGGGTGGAAGGCTAAATGGAGCAGCATAGCCTCAGGGTAATGGAGGTTCCAGAGCGGGAGGCAAACATACATTCCAGCTTCCACACACTCCATAGCGTGGGCAGGCAAGAAAAAATTTGATGCCAAAATTCATAGAGGAGCCAGAGCCTGAGAGGGAGTCAAATCTAGTTGAAAATCTAATGCACTTAGTTGCATTAGGCATCGATGAGTATGGGGGATTGGATGCTCGGATCATATGGGTGATTTCCTTTGGTGAATTCATTCACCTAAAGAAGAGACGTACTATGGGACCTGATCATTATGTTAGAGGAGGATCATCCAACCATGAGGTGCAATGGTTGGTAAGAAAGGTCACACTTCCAAATTTTGATGGGGGAGCATAGAGTTCAGCATGAGCATGGATACAAAATTTGATACATATTTTCACTTGAATCAAATGAAGGAAGCAGACGCCATAAAATTTTCCACCCTTCACTTGGAGGGAGATGCCCAAGAGTGGTGGTACCATGGGCTGATCACACTTGGACATATCCACATCTCTTCATACTAGTATTTCACTCGTAGATTGTTGGAGAGATTTGAGAGGAAGGATCGGTAGTTGCACTTCAAAGAGAGGGCCCACTTGAGAGAGATAGGAAGTGTAGATGCCTTCATCACTGAGTTCCATAGGTTAGCAGTGATGGTGACAGATATTTGTGAGAGATGGCTAATCATGTTGTTTGTACCAATGGAAAGACCCATTTCATTGAGGTGTTCTAGGATAGTGAGCCAGAGGAGGGGGAGACCAAAATAGTGGAGGAGCCGAGGGTTGAGGGACATCCATTGCGAGAAGGAGGACCACCACCCCCACATGGAGGAGGATCGTTTGTCCCAACAGGAGGAGTTCTTACTTCACTTTGGGGTTTGCCAAAGTACCTGACACTCAGAGTCAGGGTGACTATACAGGGCCAACATGTGTCAGTTTTGGTTGACAGTGGCATCCAGAAAGCCAAGTTTGATGGATTCTTAGTTCTTATACATGGAGACCAGACCATACAGTGCACGAGATATGTCCCTAAATTGACATTGAAGATGGGGAACTACTCTCACACTGATCATTTATTTTTTGTTGATATTTCAGATACCATTGTGGTGTTGGTAGTTCAGTGGTTGTACACACTAGCGAAGGTCACCACTGATTGGAAGCTGTTGGAGATGGAGTTCAAAGGGCCTAATGAGAGGGCAGTATTATTGAGGAGGATACACCCTTATCCGCCTCAAACATTCTTATCTCACAAGATCGAGGCCAATCTGCAACATGTAGATGTGGAGTGGGAAGTTGAGTTACGCATTTCAGAGAGGGGGCATGGGCCAAGGCTACACACCCGAACATATTAGCTTTGCTGGAGTGGCATTAGGATATTTTTAGATATTTTCCTCTAGGGACACCACCAGACCAGGGATTAAAGCACACTATTGAGTTGGAGTAGGGTGTGAATAAAGTCATCACCACACCTTATAGGAATACCAAGGCCTATAAAGACGATATAGAGTAGGATATACAAGAGTTACTAAGATTGGGACATATCAAGCCTAGCTCTAGTACCTTTGCTTCTTTTGAAGTGTTGGTGAAGAAGATAGATGGGACACTATGCATGTGCATAGACTATCAGGCATTGAATAAGAAGACTTTGAAGAAAATTTATCCCATTCCCTGCATAGATGAGCTGATGGATGAGCTTAGAGGAGCTAAATACTTCTCTACGATAAATATACGTTTGGGGTACCACCAGATACATGTGAGGGATCAGGATATTCCCAAGACCACTTTTCGTTGTCATTATGGACATTTTGAGTTCTTGGTGATGCCCTTTGGGCTAATCAATGATCCTGCTACCTTCCAGTCTTATATGAACCAGGTGTTCTGTGGTTAGCTGAGGCATTTTGTCTTAGTGTTCTTTGATGATATACTCATTTACAGTCGGACATTGGAGGAACACCTCCAACACATGGAGGAAGTGCTATGCATACTTGAGGAGCAACAATTATACGCAAAGATATCCAAATGTGAATTTGGACTAACCGATATGTTGTACCTTGGGAATGTGATAGGAAAATATGGGGTGAAGGTGCATCAGGAGAATATCCAAGCCATATTATATTGGCCAACACCCAGGAATGTAACGGATCTGAGTGGCGTCCTGGGTATTTTCACTTATTACAGGAGGTTTGTGAGGGGATTTTCACAGCTGGGAGCACCCCTTACATATTTCACGAAGAGGGGCACTTTTGAGTGGATGCAGATAGCAAAGGAGATACTCGATAGGTTCAAGAGAGTCATGAGAAGTTGTCAAATTTTTTCTTTTCCAGATTTCACACGGCCCTTTATGCTGGAGTGTGATGCTTCAGGAAAAGGTGTTGGTGCATTGTTGATGTGGGGAGGCCACCCCATTGCGTTTGAGAGAAAGAATTTGTTGCCTCATGAGAGGTTGTATTCAATGTATGATAAGGAGATGCTAGAACTGATGCATGCTTTAGCGAAGTTTAGACAATATGTTGTGGGAAACTGGTTCAAGGTAAAGACGGATCACTATAGTCTCGGTGTCTTCCTTGAGCAACAACCATTGGAGGAGAGGCAACAAAAGTGGGCGAGTAAGAATAAATCTTATGATGTTGAGATAGAGTACGTGAAGAGAAAACACAACATTGTAATTGAGTCTCGTTCACGCAAACCAACATCGTTGTCATTTATGGATGTCACGCAGGATTGGAAGGCTCAACTCTTCGTTGAGTATTCCAAAGATAGGAAGACATCCAAGATCTTGGATGGTACACACATGGATGACCAATTCTGAGTGATGGATGATGTGATCAATTACAAGGATTAGATCTATTTGGTCCCAAGATCTCAATTGAGGTAGAAGGTCATGCAGGTAGCGCATGATTCTCCACTAACAGGGACACCAGGTTTCCTTAAGACCTACCACGCAATCAGGAAGAGATTCTCTTGGAGGGCTCTCAAGGGAGATATTCTGTGACATGTGAGAGAGTGCATAGATTTCCAGAGGAAGAAGGTGGAGATCTCATATCCAACTTGGTTGTTGTAGCCACTTCCCATTCCAGAGAGGAAGTGGGAGAGTGTGTCTATGGATTTCATCACGGGACTACCAACAACATAGGGGAGAGACTATATTTATTTGGTAGTGGATAGACTGACCAAGTTTTCCCATTTCTTTGCTATCTATTTAGCCTCCTAGTTGGCTGAGTTTTTCTTTCGGGAGGTCTTTCCAATTGCATGGTCTCCCCAATACCATTATGAGTGATAGGGACAACAGAATCACGGGAGCTTTTTGGCAGGAGTTGTTCTACTTGGTGGGGATCGAGCTCTCACCCAACACTAGCTATCATCCCTAGACCGATGGGAAAAGAGAGATTCTAAACAAGTGGTTGGAGGGGTACCTACGCAATTATGTGACAGGGCAGTAGAGAGCGTTGGTCAAATGGTTGCATGATCAAACTGATCACTACTACTAGATAAGGAATCGTCAACATGAGCTACATAAATAATATGGCTCAGTGTTCGAGAACTCCTAAAACTAGGATCATCAGCAAAATATACATAAACATCATCTAGCTCAAAGTCTTCAGACTTGGATTGCTCAACCTTATAATATGATAGAAATTGAAATTTTTTAACATGCCTAACCAGTGATTTTGGTTTGAATCAAGAGTTCATCTCCTCAACCTTATAATGTGGTAAAAGAAGCTTAACATGCCTATCAAGTTATTTTCCTTTGAGTGAAGGGTACATTCTTGTTAAGGTCGTGGTAGAAGAATTCAACAATCAATACCACCAAAATCAACAAAGTTCAAAAACCAATGGCACCAACATCAAGGTTCTTAAAGGGCTTCTTGCTCTTGATCAAATGTCAATCTCAAACCCTCTCACATGATATAATCAAATGGAAACCTTGCAAATCCCCAAACCATGAAATCCTAAAAACCATTAAGTATGTTGAATTTTGAGTGAACTCTAAAATTCTAGTTTCTCCATATGAAATCCAATGAGGTTGAAACCACTCTCAAACATCCTAAGTCATTTTGTGGTAATGTTAAAAATTGAAGTAAAATGATGAAAATGAAAAATAAAGGAAATGTCTACTTTAAGAATTTAACATTAGCATTGATTTCCAGTGTTACTAGGGTTGATATGTGTGAGGAAAATGAGAAGGGAGGCATGCTTTTCTTGGAGATGATGTTTTTAGAGGGAAACAACCCCAAGTTTCCCTCAAACGACATAAAAACTCACAAAATTGCATTATGTGGGGTTCATAGCTGGTATGGAAATAAATTGGTCGGTTTATGACATAATCGACTGATTTTTGGAAAACCGACCGATTCCATTATAAACCAGTCGATTTATGGCTGGTGGGGTCACTCAGAGAACCGGGTTTTTAAAACGGTTTGATGGCTAGGGCTAATGAACCAGTGAGTTTGACCGAATTATGGTTCAGACCAATTGGTTTGATCGGTTTCCGGTTTAGACTAGCCAGTTTGACCGGTTTCCAGTTCAAATCGACTGATTTTGAATACTATGTGATGCAGGAGCATCCTGCGCAATAAAATCATTGTATATTTGGTTGTCTTAGGGGTATAATGTTTTTTAAGGAATTTAATTTATTAATAGTAAATTTGTATATTTTGAATTATTTGAGTGATAAATATGTGTGTGAGGTTTTTAATGTAAATATTATTAAATATGTGAGAATACGAGAGATATTAGACTTGTAAATATCTCATGAAGATCTTACGGATTAGGAGATCCTAGAATAGGGAATTAGTTAAGTTAAAAGTGCATTAAGAGATTTTAGGAATTAGTTGAGAGATCTATCTAGAAGATCGTGGATCTAGAATTATCCATAACTATGTAACTATTCATATAAATGTAAGCCTACATATGGGCAGAATATGTGGGTGTGAGTGTGTATGAGAGTGTGATGAGATGTATAGAGATGTCATTTTAATGTTGGAAATTAGGCCATGGATAGAGGGTAAACAAAATTTATGAGTATATATAGGTTGGGTGTGGAGCCCGATTTTCATCCTGATTCAGAGGTCTTTGTTTTAGTTGCATGTATACCCCACGAAAACTGTACACACCTCCATGCGAGGGGGACTTAGTAAGGAGATGTGCCCTAAGAACCAAGATGAAATGGATTATATGTCTAAAGTTCCATATGCATCGGCAGTTGGAAGCTTAATGTATGCAATGGTCTGCACAAGGCCTGATATTGCACATGCAGTGGAAGTTGTAAGCAGGTACATGAACAATCTAGGAAAAGAACATTGGATGGCAGTGAAATGGATTCTCGGATATTTGAGAGGCACCACAAATCAAGCATTATGCTTTGGTGGTTAAAAAATTTCTGTACAGGGATATGTTAATGCAAATATGGCAGGTGATAGAGATAATAGGAGGAGCACTACAGGGTATGTATTTACTGTAGGTGGAACAACTGTCATTTAGGTTTCAAAAATGCAAAGTGTTGTTGCAATTTAAACAACAGAAGCAGAGTATGTTGCTGCTACAGAGGCTAGTAAAGAAATTATTTGGTTACAAAGGTTTATGGATGAACTAGGTAAGAAGCACGAGATGGGAGGGTTATACAGTGACAACCAAAGTTCCATTCATCTAGAAAATAACTTATAATTTCATTCCAGGACAAAACACATACAACTCAAGTACCATTTCATATGATCAGTGTTGGAAGATGGACAATTGAAGATGGAAAAGGTACACACTAGCCAAAATCCTATAGATATGTTAACAAAAGTTGTAACCAGGGAGAAACTAAGATTCTTCTTAGTTTCAATTGGTATTCAAGTATGATGATGAAGATGAGAAACAACCAGGCAAAAAGTGGAGTCATTATCCAGCAAATGAAGTAGCGGTGGAATTGCTACAATCAGTCTCCAAGTGGGAGATTGTTGGGTGTGGAGCGTGATTTTCATCCTAATTCAGAGGTATTTGTTTCAGTTAGATGTATACCCCAGGAAGACTGTATGCCCCTCCACGCGAGGGGGGTGGGGGGGGATGGTGCGGGGAGACTTACTGATCCCCCCGACTAGGGGGTCCGGGGGCTAGCGGTTCCTCAGTGGGGGTTTAAGGGGAAGTGCCCCTAAAGCTAAAAATAGATGTAAAATTGCCTTATAAAATATTGTAATTTCATAGTCAATCTAGGTTGTTCATTAGGCGGATGATCTGACAGTAGAAGTTATGCTTAATGTATGGTTTTTTTCCCTAGAAGGAAACCCCTTGTTTTGTATGAGGGTATTGTATTGCGGTTGTGTATCATATGTGTATTATGAGCGAGAAACAAAAAGGGGGACTGTGAGAGAGAGTAGAGGATATTACAACGGATCTGTTTTAGGTTGTGTATCTTCATCATGTTGGATAATATAAAGTAAGGACTGGTTGTTCGGGGTGGACATAGCCTAAATTGGGTGGACCACGTATATCTATGTCTCTCTTGTTTTATATTTTTTTGTGTTTTTGTTTCCGCATATTTTATGTGTTCCATTGCTATGTCATATATAATTTTTCTAACGTACAAAATTTTTATGAATGAAATATTGTTCATGTTATATTGCATTGCCTCTGCATGTGTGTTTTCTCTATATAATTAACACAAGTGATGAACAGTCGTAAGAGTCTGTTATGAGCATGATTATTTAAGATATTTACGGAATTAATGATTAGTTGTGCGGTCTCAGATCAAGGTTAAATATACCTCTGTGGTCAAGTATACCTTTACAACTCTTTTTTATTTACTTATGTGATCTTAGTTGATAGTTTTTAGAGACATATTCTCTGTCGGTTGAAGTACTTCAGGTTTGGAAGTTTTGCGGATTGATATCACAGGATGTCTGGTAAAGCAGAGTATAGACTATAGTGATGGAATTGTGCCATGTTTAGATGGTGGAAATTGTTGAAGAGTCACCGATTTGTGTATGGATCGAAGTCTTGTTCGAGATCTAATTAGGAGGTGGATCGAAGCTTTATTAAAGGTTGTGGCGTAGAGGTAAGTCAAAAGTTTTTTCATAGAGTTTAATTGGAACAGAATTTAGTTGTCACATATTTTAAAGGTCTTTGCAGAGTCCTGCGTGTTAATATGCTTTGCATATTCTCTTCTGCACTATTGGAGCAACGATTCTCTGCGTAACTACCTGAAAAGAAATAATTGAAGGGGATCTATGAGAAAGGGAATCTTTCACTGTGAGAAAAGTTCTGAGTGGACTCAATGTGAGGATCGAGCTCCTCATATTACAAAAATGGTTAAATTTTCTTTACGATGGGCGAGATTTAAAATCTAATGCAAATTAGAATTCTTGGTAAGAATTGTGAATGTTGAATAAGAGATCTACAGGTACCGTTAGATCAGAGGAGAAGTGATAACAACCATTGATAATTTGAAGAGGGAGTTATGTTCTTGATCCCGATACAAATGTTCCTATTCTTGAACCATCGGTTTAGTTCCTATCCTAGAAGTTAAGTTCTTATTCTAGAGTTTGATTCCTATTCTCACCTCCAACGTACTCACACATCCAGCTATACTGAAGGTAAATGAACACATGGGTTTTGAGTAGTAGAGGGTGGACATGCTCATGTGCTCCTTAATCATGCTCAGGTTTGTCAGATAGCGCAAAACTCAAAAAACTGAATCTTTCCATGTTTATGTATAACTGATATGAGCATAGTAATAATGAAATTATTAGAGATGGAAGGGTTCAAGTCTCTTTCTTGAGACTTATAGTGTAGCCTAGTGTTTTATAGCTACCCATTGTGGAGTCATAGACCTGGTAGGTCATCACTATGTGCAAGACTTGTTGAGTCAGGCCTACATGCATTAGTGTGATAATCATGTTGTGTGTATCCATTTTATGTGTTGAAAGGACTGTAGAAATTTGAATAACTGAGATATTATTCACCGAGATTCTCCTGATCACACACTATTTTAGTTTCATGCATAATACAAAATCTCTTCTACCATTGATCATCACATGCGGAAATAAAATCAATTGCATGCATACATTAAAACCACAAACAATCACACATATGAACACAGTATTTAATGGGAAAGCTTAAAGCTGAAAACCCCAACTATCTGTATATTATATGTCATGGATATTATGTAACAATCATAGTACAAAAGCTCCTCACAAGCTCTCATGCACACCCTCAATTGCTACACACTATCAAGCTAGATCTAGCAAAACACATGCTCCAATCTTTTGCCACTTGATAGCCAGCCTCTATTGCGTAATTAATGCTATGGGATGGCTTCATTAAATAGATAAACCACCTGGCTTGAACTGCGCAACCCTCATGGGCTACTCCACCTATCTGTGTGTTGCAAATAGCAACAGTATAGTCACAACTGATAGTTAACCTGCTTTTTCACCTATCTCTGCACTGGTCTCCACTGAAACTGTCCATGCACTGAAGTTAACTGATGCATTCTTTAGTTGATTTATGAGTTTATAATTAGTGAATTAATTAATAATTAATTCACACCACTTTCACTAATTGTATCAATTAGTTAAACTGAATACAAATAGCTCAACTATGTTTAGATTAGTTAAACTGAATACAACTCCACTAACTTCCTCAATCAACTCCACCAAACTCTGTCACATGAGTTCTAACTGAAGTCTTCATGAAATAGCTCCACATAACCCTTAGGAATAGCGTAATTCCTTCTGTCAGCTCCTGTGCCACATCTGTGCACTTAACTGAAGTGCTCCAAGAGAATAAGATAATGTTTGTAGTCCAAATATTATTAAGAGCTAATAATATTTGACATATCTATTTTTAGACTGGCAATCTAAAAATAGATTCCGCCCAATATGTCTAAAAATAGAAGTCCATCTATTTTTCTCGACTTGACCAACCATCCACAAATAGCATCCTGCAACTCATAGAACATGATCCATATGTCTAAAAATAGACTTTGCGCCAAAAATAGCCTACGGGCCCACTTAGTGAAGGCGACTCTTTTCACTAAGCTCATCATCTTGTTGCAATCTCAACAAGGACATGACATTAGGTTGTGGAATTAACCACTAGGGTAGGTATGGAAGTGGCAAGCGTACTCATATCTAAGCTTGATGTGGAATCAAAGAAGTTAATATTCAATTAAGAGGGGAATGTGAGATTGAAGATGCACCAAGTAATTTTAACATGTTGATGAAACTTGCAGGTGAAAAAGGTTCCTCGATAATCAGTGAATATATTGGATGGAACCCATGTACCTCAGTAGATTGATTTCTTTTTATATGGAAATCAAGAGTTAATTGTATCTATGTACAAGAGGGAGAAGAGAAATGCCCATTGTGAAGAAGCCCAAGTGAAGAAAAAGGAAAGTAGGTGGCTATGGTAGAGATAGTGCTTGTGGGAACACTATTGGTTGTAGTAGCAATAAAGGTTGAATAGTGATGGACACTGGTAAAATTGTGTATAAAATAAAATAGACTCATGACCATATTGTGATATGAGTCACACTTGTAGTGGGAGTAAGTCTATCGTTTGATTTGATGTAGTGGTCCTTGAAATGTTTGTACCTTGTATCTCCATGAGTTGGAGTATGTAGATACTTATATCTATGTAACATGAAAAAGGAACATCATTGTAAGATATAGAGAGGCATGCATAATCCTTTATTATGTTCCCCTAATGATGATGACTGGGTGTTTCTTGTCTAGTTTAGTTCAATAACCTTTGTTAGGGAGTTTTTTAACACTTGGAGGAGTGGGCCATGTGTTGGCTAGACACTCTATCAGTGGACCATATTATTGGTTATAGACACTGAGAAGTGAATTTTTATATTCAGGGAAATTTCATCAATAAGTTGAATGAACTATGTACATGAAGGAACTCCTAGTAGAAAGGTGGTTACAGTGGTTAGGTACCTTTGCATTTTGGTGGATAATTGTTCCTTTAGATGACCATCAAAAATTTGGCGATGTATGCATGATCGAGGTACAAAGTGAAAGTGCCAAGTTGGACCAGAGGTAGACTTGTGGAAATGGGGTTTTTTCAAGTCATAGTGAAGCACTTGTTGCAGAGAGAAATTTGTTGAAGAGCTCAACCGGTGAATATAAAGAAACTAGCCATTAACAGGGAGTGTTGGAGTATATAATTCCTACTTGTCTTTTATGAGTGTGATCATGATTTGTTAAAATAATTAACCACTTCATAATTAAATATAATTTATTCTCTATGTAGAGAGTTTATTCCTATCATTTAAGAGGTTGTTGAGAGTAAATTAGTTTAAGAGACATTTTATTGTGTGATTAATAATTCTACTCTCATCTTAATATAAAAACAATCCATTTAAACATTTACTAATTTATACTCTCCCATATTAACATAAAAACAATCTATTTAAACCTTTACTAATTTCTACATATTTATTTATTTTATTTATACCTTATGATATTCATCTTCTTTTGTTAATCAAATAACATACTCGTGATTAAAATTAGCCCATATATAATCTTTATAAAAATTATTGAGAAAACCTATATCATATTTTACATAAACTTAAAATTCCTCATTATCATATAGAAATAGACAGAGTGTAAAAACTCTGGTAAACTTTATAAGTATATATTATTATTGATAAAAGATGAGATATGATTACAATGGGGAATTACCGAGGCTTTAAATATAGCCTCATGGTGTCCCTTGGTGAAGAGGCATGATCTTTGATCATGCCCTTTCACTTAATAAAACCTAATATAACTATATCTAACTAATAATTAATAAAATATACAAAACATTGCCCCTCTCTTAAAGATGCTTTGTCCTCAAAGCATACGTAATAATGGATAATGTTGACGAATGCCAG